>JAASAY010000163.1:0-11385 GCA_014822085.1 Fusarium stilboides
CCCTCCCCCTGGTCCTACCCGTTCCCCCTCGATCCTGAAGCATTTATCAAGGCCGCTTTCCTCCCCTCAAAGTCCATTCTCTTCATCTCCTATTCTTCATTCTCCATCATTCATCACTCGTCTTCAAACAACACCAACAACTCTACTACTTCATCCACCTCCTTCTACTCTTATATATAAACACAACCACCTCATCCGTTGCCTACGACCCCTATCACCACCACCTAATACTCGACAACGTTTATACTCCTCGCCATATCCTTTATATAAACACTATTATACTTGCTAGGGGCGGTTTCCTTGCCACGATATCACAAGCTACAAACTTATAAAGTCTATTTCCACCACATCGTGTGCAAGGATGCAATTCACAACTACCGACGCACCACCTCGTCTGGTGCAAGATAATCTCGATGATATCAACTCGAAGGACTTCATTGATCAAGATCACAAGTCCAAGCGACCGCGAACTGCTGAGATCCTCCTCGAGGAGCAGCTTCCTCAAGGTCTCCTCAAGGCCACTGAGGCCGCAGACCTCGCCACACAAGACTTTTTCTCTGTGAAGACCGATCTTGATTCAGACCATGAGCAATTACCTCAGGGAATTACCGAGACTGAGGAAGAGAGGCAGAAGCATTGGTTCGTTGGCAGCATCGACCAGGGAACAACATCAACACGATTCCTTATCTTCAATGGTCACGGTGAGCCCGTTGCAAGCCACCAGATCGAGTTCGAGAACCACTACCCTAACTCTGGGTGGCATGAGCATGATCCCATGGAGCTTCTTGAGTCTGCAGAGACTTGTATCGAGAAGGCTGTTGAGGAGTTCTGTGCCAAGGGCCACTCTGCTGAGAACATTCGCTCCATTGGAATCACAAATCAGCGTGAGACCACCATCCTTTGGGACAAGACCACCGGCGAGCCCCTTTACAACGCCGTCGTCTGGCCCGACACTCGTACTTCTGCTCTCGTCCGTGAGTTGAAGAACAAGCCTGGTGCTGAGAAGCTTCAAGAAACATGTGGTCTGCCATTGTCTACCTACCCCTCAAGCGTCAAGTTGCTCTGGGTCATCCGAAACGTGGCCTCTGTTCGCAAGGCTTACCAGGAGGGTCGTCTGGCATTCGGCACTGTCGATTCGTGGCTCATCTACAAGCTCAACGGAGGCAAGGATCGTAAGGGTGGACCCATCTTCGTCACTGAAGCCACCAACGCCAGCCGAACTATGTTCATGAACCTCAAGACCCTTCAATACGATGATGAACTCCTGAAGTTCTTCGAGATTGACCGCAACTTGCTCAATCTGCCCAAGATTGTTCCTTCGTCACACGCCACTGCTTACGGTTCCCTCGCCCGTGGACCTCTCAAGGGTGTTCCTATCGCTGGCTGCTTGGGTGACCAATCTTCTGCCCTTGTCGGCCAATGTGGCTTCAGCCCTGGCCAGGCCAAGAACACTTACGGTACCGGCTGCTTCCTCCTCTACAATGTTGGTCACGAGCCCGTCATTTCCAAGAGCGGCCTGTTGGCAACAGTTGCCTACGACTTTGGCAACGGTCGCAAGCCTGTCTACGCTCTCGAGGGTAGCATTGCCGTTGCTGGCTCTGGTGTCAAGTTCCTCCAGAACAACCTAGGCATTATCAAGTCTGCTTCAGAAGTGGACACTGTCGCCAAATCCGTCCCCGACAATGGAGGTGTCACATTTGTGACAGCCTTCAGTGGTCTCTTTGCTCCTTACTGGATCGACGATGCTAAGGGCACCCTCTTTGGTGTTACCCAGCACACAAACAAGGGCCATATTGTGCGAGCTACACTCGAGGCTACTTGCCACCAGACAGCCGCAATCCTTGACGCCATGGCTTCCGACTCTGGTCATGCCCTCGACATCCTCGCGGTTGATGGTGGTCTTTCAAACTCGGACCTGTGCATGCAGACCCAGGCCGATCTTAGTGGTGTGCCAGTTGACCGCCCTGCCATGCGTGAGACCACAGCACTTGGTGCTGCAATCGCTGCTGGACTTGCTACTGGAGTCTGGAACGAGCTCGAGGACCTGGATGAGGTTAACAGGAAGGGTCGCAAGGTCTTCTACCCTGAGGCCGACCAGAAGGCCGTCCGACGATCCCGAAAGAGGTGGGAGCGAGCTGTTGAGATGAGCCGCGGATGGCTCCAGGAGGATGATGATGACGAATAAGCTTGGAGAGCAAAAGCCGAACAAAAGAAGCTATTAATGATTGTTTTACGGGCGTTGACTTAGCATAGCGCGTCTTGAGCAAAGGTGCTCGGCGTTTGATTCTTTGATTTTTAGTATAGCATAAAAGCCCACATCTATTGAATAATACCATAACCCTTAAAAATTAAACTGCTTTCAATCTCCAAATCTACAGTGACTGATACAACTTTTGACATGGTGTAGTTAAAACAAGTTTGATTGGAAACACTCAAGTGCGAAAATTAAACTAATGCGAGAATTAGAAAAAAAGAATATCTCGAAATTAATGATAGGTAGTTTGCAGAAATTTTGTATGGAAATTGTAGAGAGGCAGACAATGAAAAGAATCCTGGAAAGTGCAAGCGTCAGTGTTGGTTGTTGCGTTTAAACATACCAAAAACAGGACAGTCATGAGGGCGTCACTTTAGAACACTAGAGGCTTTGATTAAGCCAAGTACTTGTTGTTATTCTATGGGAATGACTCATGCATTGGCCAATTCGAGAAAGACGCAGAAGGTCTGGAATCTCTATGAGAGAGACGTGGGCGCTGTCGGTTGCCAGAAACAAGACAGCATAGTCAAAGTCGTGATCTCGGAATGCCTTGACGGGTTAGTTGGATTCGTAAGGTCAGGTTGACGATGGCCCACCGACACCCAAGGTGAGGCAAGCAAGGTCCCCCATTTTTTTCTTCTCCTGCGTTGCAGATGCAGATTCTAGCCCAGCTCTTAAATTAGATATCTGGGCTCTAAAACATCACGCGGGACAAAAAAAAAAAAAAAAAAAGAACAGACCAGACAGGGGGGACTGGGTTTACCGGATACAGGCACGTACATACGTGGTCGGATCCGAGACATGGAGGCTCCATTTTCCCTTTTCATCCTCGTGAGCAGCAAACGAAGCTGTCTGAGTGGGTTGTCAGGTTTAGTCTATGCTTAAGCGAACGGAGCAGAGCCGCAAGGACCGGAGGTGAGCGTGTTCCCCGCTCAGGCACAAGCAACAAGCAATTGGACTCCCCCACCAAGCTACAGTAGCTTAGCTTTTTTGGGGATTCCCGAACTGATAGATGGATCCAATCTATCCAGGTCTTCATGTGACGGGAACTAAGATTGCGGGAGGAGGGGAGAACGGCGGTTCCGAGAGCGGAGCGCATCGAGTCGAGAGGAGACGGTCGGTGTAGATTAGAGAAGTGTTGAGTTGTTGACTCTACTCCAGCTACTATTCCCCGCCTCCTAACTGCTCTTGTAAGGCGGAGTCAATTGAACCCCTTACTTAGTTTTGGTCTCTTCTCTCTTCTCCTCACTTTTCCCACAGTCCCACAACACCACGGGCCACATCACCAACCTGCTCACGAGGGTTCCATTGTCAAATTATGCATAGTGGGTTATCAGATTATGGTCTTTTACTCACTTATGATATATACACACATAGATATTGGATCCCACTCGATTTCTTTCTCTCACCCCTTTAGCCCCTCTTCCTGTCTATCATGCGTCAGGGTTTTAACCCCCCAGCCCCAGGCCCAACTTTTAATGTGCAACACTAAAAGTCTTGTTTACTGGGCTAGCCTCGAAATTGCTTGGCACGTAACCCATATCCACAATAATGTTTGGTCAGTTGGTATCCGCAATCACTTTTATGTTGCAATAACAGCTGTAACCTTGATGACAAGTTTGTTGATAAAAAGCCCGGGCCCCGGCCCCCGCCCGGCGTTGGTCCTGCCGGACTTACATGAAGGATTTATGATTGCGAGTTTGGTGTGTCTCGGTATTGCTGGAATATTCGACGACCTCATTCCATCCCATTCTCATGTTTGGGGGAGGGGCATGCGCTCCAATCAAATTCGGTGGTGCGTTTCCGGTTGAAGATGACTCCCTCATCTTTATCCTCGGTTATTGTTATTGTTTTGTCTTTGGTACACAAAGCGACGTCCGACGTTTCCGTCCTCACAACGAACAAAGATTTTCTTTTGCCAATAATCCATACCGTCCCTCTTCTTGCTATATCCTTGTTAGTTCTATCGGTTGGATCGCACGATTCAACAAGCGCATGCAGAGGTTGTCATCGGCTTTATGTATGACGCGCGGACTCTACATAGGTTCCGAGTAAACAAAGGAATCATCGGTTTATCCAAGCGAAAAAGCAGCATCGGGAACTTGGGTGCTTATCGCTTTCCCTAGTAGATCGGCGATCCGTTGCGTTGTGTCTCTCCAACGACTATCTTCGGCGATCATTGTGACGTGCTTTAAGTCATGCAAACTTGGGCACGGAGTGTTCCCGTACAATAAATCATGTTTCTTGGTGCGATAAGAGCAATTCCTACTAGCATTTGTAGAGTTCACCTTGTTGCACGCGTTCACTGAGATGGTCCAATCGTCGATGTAACCGTATATCTCTACTATGCAAATAATTATTCCCGCCAATAAGCCTCAACCAATCTCAGAGTGATTCCATCCAGTTAGAGCATGTATTTCCGCAATGACTAGGTTGTTTTACTTGGGTCATCTGCTACAAGCACAGTCGGACATCCAGCGTCAAAGGTATATCAACTTGAATGCAAAGCCTCCCACGAAGAATATGAATCCACACTTCATATTCATGAAACAACCAATAGGCAATATCATCACATTTTGATATTCACTGAATAACATGACATCAGACACTGAGCTTCCTCGAGGTCTATACGATAGTCTTAGGAAGCATGCAAATAGGATCGACAGACCTCCTGTAGTTAAAGATTGGCTAGTCGCCGCATAACTGTTTCTAGATTGCTAGTAACATAGATTTTGTAAACTTCCCTGCTTTAAAGTGTTAGGCGAGCAACTCAAACCAGTAGTGATCAAATGTAAATTGAAGATCTCGACGAACTGAGAGACTGCCAGGAGAACACCTTTGACGCGGATGATATAAAGTGCTCCCTAGCTTAAGACAGATGTGTAAGACTTTCGCGAACCAATTCACCTAACTTGATTTTCCTCAAGGGTGTATTACATAGAGCAAAAGAATGTGAGACTAAACAATAGCTTTTATATCACAAGTACGAAACATAGATAATAACATAACAGCTATTACATTCAAGTAAGAAGTTGCTCCCGTTTTTTTATTGCTTTCTTAAACTTAAGTTTTAAACAAATCTATAATTTAGTTGCATTCATATCATTCTGTAGAGTGTTCTAAGATGCAGTGTGGCCGGCAACCATTCTAACACTGCCCGGCACTGCTCACCGCCAGCCACTTACAAACAGAGCAACAATAGAAGAAGAACAATAGACAAACAGATTATTGTAAGACCGTAGATGGGAAGAGGATATCTTCGCGCTGCCTGATGCTTTCCCTCCCCTCTTTCTTTCTTCTTTTCATCTATCCTACGTATACGAGTAGGGCGCAAAGGATATACGCAGTCTACACACAACACATCAACTCAACAAGGAGCAATTGCACAGTATGTTACATCTTTGTTTAGTTTCTCTGATTTTTGGAGTGTATCTCTGACTTGTTTTTACAGATGGCCAACATGCAGGGGGAGGACGCCGCGATCCGTGCGATCATGGAAGAACCCAACCTAGCAACCACAAGACCCCCGGGAACTAATATCCACGAAGTTCAACAGCTAGGACGGATGGAGGTGGTATCCTTCATGTCCATAATTAAGGAATTTGCGAAATCTCGGCCAGAGGCACTTGGTCCTGCTGGGCCAAGTGTCTCTGGGGAGGCAATCGTCCAATTCTTCAACGACGTCCTAAGTGAATGGGATACAGACTTTGGCGATGAAAACATGCCAATGCTTCCAGACCGAACATTTCCAGATAGCCATGTCCATATCGGTCATTTCACCGAGGACCTGCCGCTTAGTAATGCCAAAGTGAAGGCAGGAGAGCAAACTCAAACTATGCGTGCCCGAAAGAGAGGCGCGCAAGCCTTTATTGGTATGGTTTCCACTCTGAGGATATATATATCTTGCTAACTGTGGTTTTAGCATTTGGCTGGCTCCTCGATTCCGCCAGGTCAAGTGGGATTTCACCGACAAGAATGGGAATTATGTTAACCCAGACCTCATTGCACTTAGGCCCGCCTCGGGGTTCAAGAATTAACACTCTGCCTAACTTTAGGATAAGTTATTATAATAATTAGAGTATATTTAATCTAAAGATATCCTAAAGTGCTTATGCTATTTTATTAGCCTTACCTAAAGTTAGGCAGAGTGCCTCGGTGATATCTATATATCTGTTCGGTGTTTGCTTTGACCCCCTGGGCCCGACATCCCCAACTTATCCCAAGCCTTGAAACTGGCTATAAAGAACTATGACTCCAAGGAGAAGAAATGGGTGATGCGATATAACCGAGATGTTTGCATCTACGCCGCGCGGAAGCGAGTCTAGTACAGCCATCACTCAACTATTCGAGGATATCCTAGAAGAATGGGACACCGACTTCGGAGATGTGAACATACCAGCATTGCCGGACAGAACTTTCCCAAACTTTCCCAGATATGTATGTCCATATAGGATAGTTTACGGTCCAAGCCTTTAACTTCGTCTACACTCCGAAGGCTACCGTACATTTTATCGGCACCCCCCAGCTTTAACGACAGTAACCGACAAGACAGCGAGGCATCTTCCCCGACTCCGACTGTGCCCCGAGAGTCAGCAAGTCCTAAGCCCCATGCGTGATCATCCTTTCCGAATCTACAGCCGCAAAATCACCCTTAGGGATGCTTGTGCTCCGGGTCTTAACGCCGATGGCGTATGTTATTGGGGCGGCAAGGGTGGAAACATGAGCAATGCGGCGATAATGAGTTTAGGGCAGCCTAGTCCTGCCAGCCAGTCGAGGATTCTGGGTCATGAGACAGTTTGAGTATACAGCATGCCACAATCTATCACTAAGAGACAGTCCGTATAGTTCAGACCTATGTATAAGCCAGGCTAACCACCGGAACCAAATGGCCTTTACATTAAAGCTGCTGGTGTCGCAGTGCAAATACAGGCAACTCGGTTTTAATAGTGGATTTATTATTATTCCGAAGACGAAGTGCTATCTAAAGTGTTAAATGGACTCCTGAGATGCCCTACCCTCATTGAGTCCGGTAACACTCTCCATGAGATTCATAGGTGCAAGCCATGTGGACTCTCTGCTCTACTGTGGAACAAAAGAGGGAAGTCAGTATTTACTCATGAGCCTATAGAGTCCTCGAGGATATATTTCGGAGGATTTTCGAATCTAATTGATGCTGTAAGGTGTCGGCCCAGGGCCAACGGGTAGTGTGAATGGGGCCGGTTCCGGTATCCTAAGCAAAACTCCGCCAAACAACAATGTCAGAGGAGATCTGTCAGGCTCTGTTCGTCTATAGTGATTCTATAAACTTGTGCGATATTTGTATGTGTCAACGTTAGCAGAAGGTCCATCCCAACCGAGTGAATCCCATGGCCAAACCGGTGTCATACAGGAGCCCCCCTGACCAGTCTGCTAATAATTGGGATAGTATTGAATCAGGTTACCAAGCTTCTAGTATCACAGTATGTATCAAGATGCCATGTCTTGTAGTGATGTGGCTACGGCGGTGATAGCTGAGTGGTCGCCAGGGCTGCATAGCATATTCTGTGCTTCTAACACTCTTTGATTCTTGGCCTCTGGGCCATCGATGAGCGCTGGTAAAATCAATATCATGTTTTTTATAATTATGAGTAGGATTTTTAGTGGTGCATTTATCTTTACGCAAAGTCATAACTTCATTTGCGACAATCATGGCGTTGTTGACTCTCCCAGGAACAGCATAGATCTATAACGTTCTGGAAGCTGGGCAACGATTGTGCTACCTCGTCTAGAATTAATGTCCATCTCCGTTGAGCTGCTGTGCTACTTGTTTTGGGCACCTAGGGCGTTCTCGATTTGTTCCAAGCAATGTTGCAGTTATCTGAAGACAAGGCCGGTAAGTATCAACACCGTTACCATAAGATATACTAGCATCTTATCGCCAGTCACTATTACATGGGCCCCATAACTACACCTTATAAATGAGAGTTGGTCCAGAAAATAGGTTCTTCACCACATATATATCTCTCGGCTAAGGAGTGTCGCTCCGCTACAGCTGGTCAGAGATGCACTGGTCAGTTCTATTAGCATGATTTTGGACGCCTTTGTATGTCGATGGGTGGTTAGCGCAGTATCGCGTCGATTTGAGCGGTAAATCACACATCAGAACTAAAGACTACATTACTTGTGATTAATATCCTCATGCCTAACATCAGACATTATCAGAAGAGCCCTTCCGTCAGGTTTTACAACAACATTATGCTTTGCGGTTACACTTGCATATCACCGTATATACATATAGTACTTTTTATTCCAACTCGTTATATTCCGTGGACTCCTGGGTTTGTGGCGCTTAAGGCTAGGCAAAGTATTAAATCTCAGTACTTATGGAACCTTCCAGTGGTGTCATTACACAATAGACCCTTAACATCCAAGGATATAGCCTATCAACTTCGTGAAGGTTGTAAACTATTATAAGAGAAACCTAAAGAATGTTTCTCAGCCTACTAGGAACATCTCTGGTGATATTCTTTCTATTCTATTCGGTATGATAATTATATTGTAATATATATTTATCTAAGGCACTTCATAGAGGGGACTGTTCTCGTATCTTGTTTTTTATTAATTCGTGCTGGCTAATATTCTTCTGGATAGCTATCATTCAGCTATACAACCCTCGTCAACTCTCACCTAAATAAACGTCTCAATCGTCCGCATACACAACCATATAGGCATAAATGTGTTTTACTTTGTTTAAAACCAGTAAGTGTTATTTGTTTCATAACTACAAGCCCATGACTTCTTGTTCAATCCATGCTTAATCTCCGGGTATCGGGTAAGCAACAATACACTACCTACAGATGGATTCTTGTGCTTACTACTTCCTATATGCCGCCAGGACGTGTTGCAGAAATTAGGATGATTTAATTCATACCGGTCCATCGGATCCGATTCACAGAACTCCGTAGGCTTAGAATCGTTCCTCGGTGAACCGCCTCTGTTGTTAACCTGATTCGCTATCACTAAGATCTGCTAAGTACTTGGCCGCCTCACAGCGAATTGGTTTTGAGCAAACACGCCGCCCTGACCATTCAATTCTCCAGGGGCCTGCTGACAGCCAAGCCTTTTATCGCCTAGGAAAGAGGCAGCAATCCATGTAAAATTATCGATTCTAGGAGGATTAAAGCTGATGACTTTGAAGGGGAGCCAACCAAAAGATGGACAAAGAAATGGTCCCACAAAAAGTCCTACGAAGTCCTGAAATCCAGGGCCCTGCATTGTCCTCCTCTAGCACAAGCGGCTGAGGATATCCGGGATTCGTACAGGGCAATATCAGGCTCACACCCACCAGCTCAGTTGACGCTATTAGAGAACAACCATCAAAGTTCAACATTTAGGTGAATGGGAAAACTGAGGATGGATTCAATGGTGATGATGTCAAGACACTGCCAAGCTAGCCCACGTCATTGTCAACGTCGTTGTCGTCGTCGTCCTTTTCGGCATATTCTTGAGGTTCGTCATCATGGTTCTAGGCTGGTTGCTCGTGTTCTGCCCCCACCATCCCACCTCGTACCCGACGTCAAGATCAACGGTTATCTCGACGTTCTTCGAAGGCCATCACGAGGCCAGTTGCTGTCTCTTGGACCAATTCTCACCGGATGCCTCTGTAACCGCAGTGCTAGCTAGTCTGGTGCCTTAACAAATAGTT
Organism: Fusarium stilboides; assembly: GCA_014822085.1. NCBI lineage: Eukaryota > Fungi > Ascomycota > Sordariomycetes > Hypocreales > Nectriaceae > Fusarium > Fusarium stilboides. The sequence goes on from JAASAY010000163.1 coordinate 9,939, forward strand.
GATGACACAAAACGGTATTCGGAAAAAGAACAATTAGCGGGCGGGATTAGAACTACTAAGAGAGCGAGAATCCACCGCAATCACAGCCACAATAGGAAAGTCACGATTAGCCAGTGACATTGAATCCTGTCAGCAAACGACCTGGACCGTTCTTTTCTTGGGACCTGCGACAAGGCAGAATTGCCTGCCCTGGTTATTAATGTTACTGTCAAGCTTACATACATCCCTAGTCCAACCATTGGGCGCCAAATTGAGCCACGAAAACAAAGAGTTATCTACGGAGTTGTTTGTATTGTATACACAAGGTTCTAGATGACCGTAGTTACCGTTTAGCAAAAATCATGAACTTTTCCTACGAACAGAGAATCGGTGAGAAATAGTCCTGCAAATATTGTAAGCAATGGAACGCACCTACAGCAGACATGGGTCTTGGAAACCCCTGCCCTCAGCCTTAAACCGCTGAAAATACCCTAGCGCCGTCAGCTGCGTCGGGCTGGTTCTCCACTGGAGGCGGTCGGGCTCTGTTTCCTGGGTGTTATTCGTTCCCTTCCATTGAATCTCTGTCAAGCGGGTTACCCAGCTTGCAGCGCCTCATTCAGCCACCTCAGCCCAAGAGACCTGCGGTTTAGAGGTCTTGTACCTAATAAGAGCACATCAGATTGTTCCTTTTTTACCAGCAATACCTTAGGTACGATGTGAAGTGAAGTGTCCCTGAACAAGCATAATCACTCGCTTAACTAGCCAAGCCCATCGCCTACTCGGTCAAGCCGTTCCTCTTTCTAACTGCGCCTCTTTGTTTGATCGTTTCTCGAAACAGCACCGTACGGGAAGTCATCAACCGTCTGTGCTTCATACCAGCGCGTATCGACGCCAACGGACCTCAGCGCAAAGAAAAGAAAGCCCACTCGAATCTGACAACTTGCCTACGACTTTTACAAACAAACATTGCAAAGCAACTCGAAACTCTGCATCACTGAATCACTGCACGACTATCAGAAGTCTCAAACAAGCAGGTCCCAATCCGGCCACCACCGCCAACCATCCCGCCAGCATCAAGCCTGCATTAAGCCAGGAAACTTGGAGCATCAAGAGTCGGTTTTTGGTGCATCCAGCTTCAAGCCAGCTTCAGCCCAAGCTCAGCCCAAGCTCATTGTTATTAGCCAACCAGCCAGCAAAGGACTCAGGCTCACACACCCCTCTTTGTTGCTCCTCGCACTCCCACGATATTTAGGACACGGCAGGACAGCAGCACTGTGCTGTAAAGAACAGGACAGGACAGGACAGCAAGCAGATCATCCATCACCGTGTCCTTGCTACAGTAACATTCATCACCTGGATCCCATTTCACATCTCGCTATTACGGTGAGGTGCTCTAAAAAAGAAGCACCTTTTCTACTACTGCCACCGCTGTCGCTGCCCCTCCCACCCCCCGTGCTAATTTCTGACC
>JAASAY010000164.1:0-50918 GCA_014822085.1 Fusarium stilboides
TAGCAATTTATAATAACCCTAACTGCTAGTACTTTTATTACATGCCAAATTAGATATATTTAAAAGTACTATTCGTTCTAACTATTTTAATTAGTCTTACCCCCCTATTATAACCCCCTTAGAGGGCTGTACCGCTTAAAGAGATAAAAAGATAGACTTAAGGAGTGACTTCGTGGCTGGCTTGTTTGGGAAACTCCGCTTACCGAGGTGGAGGGGCAAAGTGGGGAGTTTATCGAGGGAAGAAAACTGTTGATAGAGAGTAGCGTGAGTAGGAAGATAGTAATCCATGATTAAACTGGAGTGGTTTGTGTAGTTTTACAAGACTGTTAATTTGATCCGAGCTTTGAAGTGTTATTGCCAGGTTCATATATATAGTCGATCCTTGTCTGACATACAGGGGAGGATGCTGAGTAACTAGTATCAGCGGCCATTTGAGAGTTAGTGATTCGATATATAGGACTGAGTCTCCCTGTCTATATTTGCCCTTGGTCTGGAAAGTTATTCATATGTATTTAATGAATAATTGATGTGAATGCTTTCGCTGGACACTTTGTCATGTATTGTCTACTTGTCAGCTGCTCCAAGTTTGGACAGGTAGCTTCTGTGTACAACATATTCAGCGCAATGAATACGACTAAACAACACCTAGATGCAATAAACATGAAATTGCAAAACTATATTCGAGTTAAAAAAACCATCTCGCTCAATTAGTAGAAAGTAACATACGAAATATGCCCTCCGATGATGAAGCTCAGATGAGCAGAAGCTACCCTATACCAACCCAATCTGGCAACCTGCCATTCTTGGCAATGAGCAGCGGTCACAATCTGCCCTGATCTTAGCCATCTTTTCCTGTTCCTGTCCTTAAAGAAAAAATAGCTGCAGGTTCCCGTGTTTTCTCGGCCCGGAACTTATTAAAAGGAATAAACAAAAAGTGAGCCGATAGTAAAGGGAATCAAGTGAGGTCAGCTCAACCTTTCACTTTCATCTCACCTGGGATTAAGTTGGTTAGCCTCTTTTTTAATTATATCCTCTCACTCAGCTTATGACCAAGGACAACTTGAACTTGATTACTTTTTTTACCCGCTACCAAGTATAATAACCGGACGACAGCCACTCTACCCCTTCACTTCTACCCTTTGAGTCAGGATTCTTGGAAATAAACCCTGAGCGCTATGGGTTCGCAAATTGGAGATCCAGATGAGGTGACTGTTCTTGTCACAGGTTTTGGTGTATGTTCTCTTGTTCTTCCTGATGCTGAGCGTCATTTGCTTAGCCACCCCGCTCGACGTCACGCAACGCAGACAGCACAGCACAACGACTGTGTACAGTTGGACGAAGATCGAGGCCCTCTGCTATATCTGTAACCTCTACTAACATGCAATAATAGCCCTTCAGGGAACAATATCCCGTCAATCCTTCGTGGGAAATCGCCAGACGCTTGCCGTCACATCTCCCTCCGCTACGGGCCAAGGACCCCAACTCGAGGCATGCGGCTGCTGTTCTACCAAAGGTGCGCATTTTGGTGCATCCAGAGCCTATTCGAGTCAACTACAGGACTGTGAGAGGGCTGGTGCCATCATTCTACGACACGACTGAGAAGATTGATATTGTTCTTCATATTGGAATGGCTGGGCCTCGGCCGTTTTACTCCATCGAGAGGAGAGGCCATCGCGACGGATACAAGCATCCGGATGTTGACGGCGAGAAGCTGGATGAAGAGGAGGAGCGTGAGCCCGAGAGTGACTGGCCATGGAGAGGACTGCCAGAGGAGATCGAGACGGAGTTGGAACTTGATGACGTGCTTCCGTTGTGGCAGGGACATAGTCCGGTGAGTCGAACAAGGGATTTCCTGGACTGTGTGGGTGATAATGCTAACAAACATCGCAAAGGACACGGATCTGCGAATATCTGAAGATGCAGGACGTTTTATGTGTGACTTTATCTACTACTCAAGCCTCTCTGAACTCTGGAAGCTGGAGCGACCGAGAAAGGCCCTATTCCTCCACGTGCCAGCGGATGCATCTGCTCGGAACGTTGAGTTAGGAAGGGAGTTGACATTGAATCTCATTCGAGCTGTTGTTGAGAGCGAGACTATCGTGAAGAATAAGCTACGAGAGAAGGAGGGTGCTGGTGAGGAGCTGTAACACGAAGTTCGGTGAATCCAGCGTAGTTGAGAAGAAGTCAGTAATTGGTTATTAGTAAGATTTTGGAGTGCATATGTCTTGTTATGCGATTTAAGTAATCCTATTAGTAGCCTTGATAGTATCCTTGGTGTTTATCGAGTTTGCGATATAATGACATCACAAAGCCGAGATCAAAATTCAAGGGTCCCGTCCTAATTACTCACAATGCATCTGACTACCGATTGGTCTACGAGGAGTTCCTATATCGGCGACGAATCAGTGGCAAGCTTAGTTATCGCCGTGTCCGGAGATGCTGTAAGTGGAAAGCATTCCTCCACTTGCAACTCCGACGATCTGATATAAACTTTCTCTTGCATCGACAACATCAGACACTTTATCAACTCAAGACATTCAACGTTATCAATATGTGCAAAAAGGCCACTTGCGCAACCTGCAGTAAGTCCATGTTCAACTCAGCATTGACATTACTGATATAGTCTTCTAGAAAAAACCTCCTGGTGGGGTTGCGGCAGCCATATTCAGTCCGTCATCGACAACGTCCCTGATGCTGAGCGCTGCGAGTGCGAGCCCAAGGTCGACGTCGGCGGAGTGTCGTACCCGCCTATGGCTGCATCGCCATTCTGACTCATTGAGCGAGCTGCGGCGCTAGTTTTGTGGACGCGGGGAAAGAAAGCGGTTTGGTCGCCTACTGGCGTTGTTGAGGAGCCGTTGTGATGATGTGATGAGATAGATGAGAAAAGCATGGTTTGGCGTAGTATTGAGAGATGTTTTTAGAGAAGAGGAGTTGAGGTGGTTGATGTTTTAAGAATGAGAAGTTAAGCCGTCATCTAGAGAAGGAATACTTGAGACTACTATATTCAAATGATGCTCTGATGCTTCCAAAACAACACAGCGAATGTCTATACTATCTACCTCCTCCTCGCGCCACCACCAGAAGCAGCATCGCCACGCTCAGCCAAGCTCACCACCTCTTGAATACCAGCAGCCTCTTGTTCTTCCTCAATAGCTACAATCTCCTCACGGCAATCCCACCATTTCTCCTCGCTGAGCTCAAACGCCTTGGCCTTGATCTCCTTGATGGCAAGTGTCTCGGGCTGGATGTTCTTCCACCGGAGACTGGTCATCAGGATCTCCTGCCACTCGTTCGATGTGCGGACGAAGAACTCTCGTCGTGTCTCAAATGGCTGTGTATGCTGTCAGTGATCGGTTTTCTTGATAAGAAAAATCCATGGGGGGATCTTACTCTAGGATGGGGGAGTCCGTCGTCTACAGAGGTGGCTACAATCTCGGTCTCGTCGTCTTCTGATGGCGTTGAGGGCTCGGAAGAAGCCTCTGAAGAGACCTCGGAAACCTCGTCTTGCTTCTTCTTTCGCTTGCTGGGAGTGTAAATCTGTTGACCTCCTTCCTCATCCTCATCCTCCTCATCCTCATCATCTTCATCTTCATCTTCATCATCGTCCTCGTCATCCTCGTCTTCGGACTCCTGCAATTATAGTTAGCTAGCCAATTTCTAATAACAGGTTCATTGTCACTTACAATCCAGTCCTCGACAGGTCGACTGAAGATCTCCTTACAACCATCCAGCTTTCCAAGATCGATGGCATAGAGATCATCAAAGGTGAATTCTCGATCGCCCTTCTCAAAAGTGCCGCCGTAAATATAGAGGACATCATCTTGAATAGCCAGCTGGGCATTGAATCTCACATGAGGAGGTTCCATGGTCACTGGCATCTCTCTTGCTGGCTTTTCATCTTCCTGCTCCTCTTCCTTCTTGGCAAGCTCAATTCCATCGGCGTCTTCGATCGAAGCACCGGTTTCGAGAGCAGCAAGTTGTCTCAGCAATTCGTCCTCATTGGCTTGAGCTCGACCACGACGTCCACCTCTGGGCTCAACAGCGGCTTTCTTCTGTTGGCGAGGCTTTCGCAGACCTAGCGGCATAAATCGGTTTCGCTCAATGTTCCAAGCAAATAGCTGGTTAAAGAACTCGCTGTCCATACCCTCCTCGCTCGCCTCAACATCGTGCACTCCTCCAAAGAGAATACCACGACCTTTGTGCCATGCCATTGTGGCGCCAGCACGTGTAGGGTTGGGGGCATTGGCAGGCTTCTTTCGCTTCTCCCAACGTAAGGTAGGGGGAGTGTTAGGGTTGGCGTCAGTAGGAGGCTGAGTGATTCTAAGATAGAAACAATCTTCATGAACCTTGGGGATAAGAACATTTCGCTGGGCTTGACTAGGACCCTTGTTTCCCTTTTGCTTGACATTTACTGTCGCCTTTACACGTGAATAGCCTCCATAGAGGACTGCACCTTGCTCATGGGGGAGCAGAGTAAATGAAGAGCGAGCATCTGGCTTGAGCTGCGCTGGGGGTAGCTGAGGGGAGTGCCACACAAAGTTGACAGTATCAAAGATCCACAGATCCGCGAGATACTTTGTCTGGTTCGAAGTATCCTGGAAGCCACCAAATAGAATGATGTACTGTTTCCAGTAAGTCATTCGATGACCACTTCGTGCAGAGGGACTCTTGTCCTTGCCTTTGGTCTCAATCTTTGTCCACTCCCTCGTCGCCGGCTCCAGCCTCCAGAAATCCGAGTAATGGTGAAAGGTACCCTGCTTGGGGGAGGAGAACTCTCCACCAAAGAGATATACGTGATTGGGGTTACCGGCTCTGGTCCAAGCATGGCCGGACCGCGGTAGAGGAGCGTTGGGAGAAGTGACACAACGCCATTCATCGCGGCTGATGTTGTAAACGTTCAAGTCGTTATAGAACTGGGCGAGAGATCCGTTAAAGTATTCACCACCAAATAATAGCAAGCTGTTGCTATCCTGAGGCGAGGCCATCAACGTAGAAGCAGCTCGAGCTCTTGGCGGCGCATCACATACAGTCTCTGTGATCTTGAGGAACTGTTCCTGTTGCCGTCGATACTCCTCTAGCACCTCATCTAGATCAATATCTTCGGCATCACTGCCCTCAACCTTTGCAGCCTTGTTCTTGGCCTTTTTCTCTCCCTTGTTTGCCTGTTTGGCCTGCTTCTCAGCCTGGTTATAGTCATTAGTCAAGTCTTCATCATGTCATGATCCATGGAGGGGCAGTTCATTTTTGGAGGGGTAAATTGGTGGAGGGGCAAGCAGAGTATGACAGCACCTTTTTGGCCTTTTTGGCGTCCGAACCCTTCTTCTTGTCCTTGGCCATTATCTCCAGATGACTTTTGTATCGTATAAGATATTTGCCAAGAAGTTGGGCTCTGAGGCGAAAATCCTGCGTGTGGATGGGGTTACTACGAGTTTTGATCAAGTTAAATTCTACCATTCTCAGGACAGTGCTATTTGCGACACATACACTGTGACTCGATATCTCACAAGAAGAAGGATGCTCTTTACGCATGCTTAACAGGAGTATGTGAAGAATAAGCAATCTTACTTAGACCCGCTACTAACAGGACAGTGATATTATAGATAACTTTCGTACCATGTATGACTGATGCAGAAGTTATTCGTAGTACTCCTCTAACCTTTGAATCAACATCACTGGAATAAGTACTGGGGGCGGAGGCTGGTCGGTAAATAATCGACACTCTGCCTAACTTCAGGCAAGAGATAATAAAATAAATTAGGTGTTTTAGCTGATCGTTAACCTAAAATATCCTCAAGTTATTATAGCAACTTATTCTAAAGTTAGGTAGAGTGTCGATTATTTACTGGACCGCCTGGGGCATTATATCTTAGAAGGCATGTAGATATACACAACGAAAACGGCATTACCTGAGTCATAGCTACACGTTATGCAGTCTCTACTTTCTCACGGTGATGAACAAGTGTGCCCTCGACTGGAAAGCATTCACTCGTACAGAGATGGCGTTGGGCCAAGAGGCGCAGAACTCTCATACAATTCTTCTAAGCCACATGAATCTTTGCGTATTTGGTATATAAAGTTTCAGCACCGACCGACCATTTCGACATATTCTCTCCAATGGGTATCCTTCATTTGTCTGTCTTCTTTGAGTAAGTGCCTGGTAGGTAAGCTACCATAGCCTTGCTGGCGCCCTCCATACAATACTGCACAACTTCGACTTTGCGATCAGTAGGCGCCAGTTTCGCAATCTGTCGAATGTCGCTCGTTCGGGGCAAGAAAAGGGCATGATCTAATCTGTTGTACGCAGTATGTAAATCACCAAGATTATACGGCTGCATATTGTATAGGTTAAAGACTTCGTCGGTGCGGTATCCGGGACCTCCCCACGGGGGACTCGCAAACAAGACGGTTTCGTCTAGGTTTACTCTGAGATCTGGATGTAGCTCTTCTGGGCGGTTGAATAGCTTGTCAAGATATTCGAAGCTATCGCCAAGAATCCATGTGATCAGCCCTGGCTCAACTTCATATACTTTGGAGTTATTTTGAGCACATGCGAGTGTTGAGGGATCCCGCTCAATGGAGATGACGCGACTCCAGCGTTCGGAGAGGGCGAATGCGATGCTATTGCCGCCTGCACCACCAAAGACGTCGATGAGGATGTGCTTCTTTTGATCAGTGCCGTACATGTCGTGAGCTACTTGACTAAACAGTATTAGCACGGTAATCGTAAAGAATAGAGACTGCGAACTCACTTTGCGACTGGCTCGGGTGTTACACCGAACCAAGCATCATCCGTCATATAAACTCCATAATCATAGAGGGAAAAGATTGAATAGCGTTGCGCAAAATATCTAGCTATGTCAGTTATACCGCCAAGGTAGCATTTCGACATGATCTACTTACTTTTGAATATCCCACGACACCTCATGTTTTCCCTCGTAGTGATGACACTCGTCAGTGAGAGGCAGCTCTTCAGCAGGCTTCATCGAGTATTCAGAGTTGTCCAACGACATTTCCGCCTCTGAACTGCCCATAATTTCACCACTCAAGACGTGTATTTAATAAAATGAAATTAAATAATTGCCATGTTGTGTTGAATCTCAAATTTTGAGTTGTCATGAGGAAGGTTAAGAGAAAGGTCGAAATTGAGCGCGAGGCTGCTGTTAAGCTCCCCACAGTGTGACCTATATCGGGATTAGCGGCCTTGGCACCAGCGCCATAGCTGCAAGGCTGCCAGCGATAGGTATTGACAGCTTGCTCAATGGTTCGCCCTTGAGCTTCCATTTCCGTCTGCCCCAAAATCCAACAGCTTCCAACCTTTGCTCTAAAACTCAACGATAACATAATAAAATAACCTGGTACATACACTGAGAGAGTCATGTTCAATGCGCTGAACCGCTTCATCTCGCGCTTGGACGGCGACGTCCAGCAGCAGAGGCAACAAGAACGGGGCTCATTCGGCTTTCAAGTATTGCGCAACACCAACTTGGATCTTGCTATCGAGCCCTGGTTCGACTTTATTGTCGGAATCAACGGCAGACCTATTGTACGAGCTTATACTTCACATACTCGCCAAATCGCCTTATCGCTAACAATAGTGTAGGAGGATCCTGAACCTGCCCTGTTTAGCCAGGAAGTGAGGAACTGCGCGGGCAGCACAGTCACTTTGGGACTATGGAACGCAAAGGTAGAGAATCCTACCTACTGAAACTAGAAATACTTGGTTGACACATCACCAGGGCCAAAGAACTAGGGAAATCCATGCTCCTGTTGCGCCAGACACTGCGTCCCTCGGTCTCTCCCTCCAATACGCTCCCCTCGCTCTTGCAGCCAATATCTGGCATGTTCTCGATGTCCCCGCCAACTCACCCGCCGATGTCGCAGGTCTGCTGCCGTACAGCGACTACATCCTCGGCAGCCCTGAAGGTGCGCTATATGGCGAGGGAGGCCTTGGCGAGCTCGTCGAGGACTTTATCGGACGGCCGATGCGCATCTGGGTTTACAATAACGAGTACAACGTCACCAGAGAAGTCACAATACAGCCCAGCCGGGATTGGGGTGGTCAGGGTGCTTTGGGTTGCGTGCTAGGATACGGCGCTCTTCACAGGATACCACCTCCGTTGAGCGAGCCCGTCGATGCCCCAGGCGAGACCATGTTTGATGGAGCTACCAACGAGAAGAGCGAGGATGTCTTTGTGCCTGCTGCTGCAAGTGCGGATCTTCCACCTCCTCCCTCAGGAGACTTCTTGGTGCCTGCGCAGATGATTGGAACTTCTCCTGTGAGCGCACCACCAAGGGGAGGCGGCAAGAAGAAGGAACGTCATGGTCATGGTCACAGTCCCAACCAGCTAATGGACGACTACTTCAAGGAGGAGGAAGAGAAGAGCCGGGCCGTGGACAATGCACCGTCGGCCAGGAACTCACCAGCGCCTCCTCCGCCAAAAGCAGGCCCTCCTAGGGACTCACCCAAGCCGGAGGCACAGGCTAGTGGTGAAGCAGAATGAGTCTACGGCGAAATAGCATGTGAAATGATTCCCCCTTGTTCATGATCGTTTTTATTTCTCGCTCTATTGTCAAACTTTTGAAAGCATTTCGTGAAATCGCCGTCTTGTATTTTACACTGCCCGATGAGCCCGACATACCCCCCGGGAGCTCCCTATTTTCGTTAGGGTCGTAGTCTCCATCTTGATCCGTCTAGTTGATGAAGTTGATGACGAAGAAATGCAGGATCAAGCTGCAGACGACGTAGTCGGCGAACGCTCTGTAATAAGGTTAGTGGCCAGAAATTTGGTAGGGTTGGCGATAAAACGTACCTCTCGGGAGACACTGAAGGGCAGTCACTCTTGGTGGCCTCGTTCGTTTGAAGTCGCAGCGAACCTAGGTGTCTAGTTAGCCTCGTACTTGCAAAACATGTGGTCGTCGCAACATACCTGTCAAGACGAACTGTCCAACTGTAGCGCAGAATCCAGAGAGGAAAGCGTTGAAAGGCTACATGCTAATTAGCGCCACACACAAATGTATGATATCCATGAAAGACGTACGAAAGTGCCAGCAAGGATGCAGTAGAGGAACTGGATAACGCCAACAACGACCAGGAAGGCCATGAAGGCGTCAATCAGCTTGATGCGCTGAGGAGTCTTGTCATTGTAGTGGTTGTAGAAGTCCTGGATGGCCTTGTTCCACTCCACATCACCACCCTTAGTAGCGACGGTCTTGGGCGCAACAGGCTTGGGCTGCTGAGGAGGTACGGTGGTAGCAGCGGTGGTGCTGGCCTGGGTGGTGGCAGCGGCCGAGGGGGTAATGTCGCGAGCGTTCTTCTTGGGAGCCATGATTATCGATCGAAGATTGATTCGGATATTTCGGGTTGACCGGTGGGTGCGTATACCAAATTCCGTCGATATCGTGGAAATTTTGGTGATGGTTGGTTCTTGGTGTTGGTGGTTCAATGTTCAGTGTTCAACGGTACAGCAGCCAGAGCTTCCAGATGGACACGAAAGCTCCAAGGTGGATCGATTTCTAATTGGCTAGAAAGCATGCCAGGAACCCGGGGGTTCTGACGGGACCCACTTGCTCAAGCTAAGGGGAGTACGTACCGTGAACATGTCGTCAATGGAGCTTCCCCGAGCTCCGCAGCTTCGCTGCTTATAAAAACCCGAGGTTGTTATTCATCACTTAAACACTGCAAATCAATTGACTAAACATACAATTAAACTAAATTCGTACACAATGGTAAGTATACGTGTCACCAAATCTTGAATTGCCCACTCACTATCAATAGGCCACTCCCAATTACCACGACCTCGAGATTCCCGCCTATATCTTGGGCGCCGTGACTGCAGGCGGCGGCATCATGGGATATGCGCGTACAGGATCTGTCCCTTCAATTGTGGCCGGCTGTGCTGTTGGTCTTTTATGTATGTTTCAACTCCATGCCTCCTTTTTCATCTTACCAAGAGGCCGATCGCTAACGCTGGCTTATAGATGCCCTTGGTGGCTACCGTATCCAGAACAATCAACCTTACGGAGTTGAGCTCGGCCTGCTCGCCTCGGTTGTTCTAGGAGGATCAGCCTTCCCTCGAGCTCTCCGTTTGAGGAAGCCGGTTCCTATTCTTCTCAGTGTTATCTCGGCCTTTGGTCTCTTTACTTTTGGCACTGCGCTCCGAAGGAAAGTCTGAGTTCGTCAGCTGGGTGACGGGGTAGGGATGAGGCTCGCAATGCAATGCAGGTATATGTTTCTATCCTGAATTAATGAACAAAGTTGTTGGTCCGAAGAGACCGATAGAAATGTGAGACATCGGTCCAATGTCGTGCTATAAGCCGAATTCGTGGTCTCGGATAGTCTCCCTTGAGCGTGATATGGAAAGGAACTCGTGAAGCGAACCTACAAACAATACATTGTATGTCTTTAGGTGAGCAGCACAAAGCCACAGACATTGCCCAGATGAACTTATACTTAGCAGAGCGATATTATATATTGGAAACTTGAAGTGAGCGATAGCTGACTTGAGAGAGAACAGCCCTCATTTGCACCCATTCCACACTCAACCATGAGGCGTAGTGGCTTATTGAATGCTTGTTGAACAACCAACAATTCCTCTGACTCAGATGTAACGGTCCTCTGAGCACCAGGGAGACCAATTGATAATTGACGACCGGGTTTTCTAGAGTTGTTGGTTGTAGGTAGCCAACCAACTTCCCATTCCAACCGAGTATTGTTGGTTGGCACAGTTGTGAATTGCAAGTCCGTATGTGAAAGAGGATATCAAGATCTATACAAAGATCTTCAAGTCTCATAATTAGAAATTATACACAGTGCTTACCTCATTGAAGCTGACCTTCAGAGCCTAGGAGCTGTCAACATTGTGATGTTTTCACCGAGAACAGCAGCATATTATTGTCTGTTGAAAAGAGGTGATCAGCCCTACGTCGGTAGTTAAGTGTCTTGTCCTCATACCTCGCCATCCCTGAGAGCTCCTGCTGAATCGTGACTGAGACAAGACTGAAGTCTCGAGCGAGTTCTAGAGCAAACATGCTTTTAGGAATATAAAGGTACCTTCAGGTATAGGTATGTGTTTTTCCAAGTCCGTGTTTCGACCTGTGTTGGATATTGTCTATTCTCATTCCATGAACCTAAGTATCATAACAGAACTCAGCAGCTGAGATGGAACAATAGGAATGAATCTTCTGCTACCCTTTCTGAATCAGGAGTTGGATATACGGCTTATACATATACCTACCCTGGCCGTTGCTCATCTGCCCAGCAGGTGAGCAGACGCCAGCCAATCTAGGTGTTGTACCTTTGTCATTGGACTATCTACAATGAGGCCCTATGTAACCACTATAACAGTACTTTCAGCTACGCTGCTGTCGGTTTGTCACGGATTTGGAATTACACAAACCAACAACGCAAACTCCCTAGCAGACGCGATATTCGGCCAAGGGGTAACCACCCTTAATGGAGCCGCCTTCAGTGGTTCATCAGCAAGCTCCGGAACTTTCAGTGACGGGCCATTTGGAATCGGGAGTGGCGGTATATTTACAACTGGGGCCGTCTCTGGAGCTTCTCCAGGCGGTAACAACAATTTCGACAATGGCGCATCTGGAGGCAATGGCCCATTTGGAACGGACTTTTGCCCAGATTCCTTCAACACGGCGATATTGAGGGTACCCTTCGCGGTTGATAACGGATATAACGGCGTAAGAGTTCAGTTTATTCTTGCATCAGAAGAAAAGTAAGCTCAATTCCCTGTTGTCACTGCAAGCGTGAACCGATCAGTTAAATGATGAACCCCAGCGGTCGCGAACCCGATCGAATAAGCCTCAATATAGGCGGCCAGGAATATGCCGTTGACTTCCAAGGGAACAATATAACGGCAGTAAGCCCTTATTTAGCGGAACCGTTCGTCATTAAACCGCCCAACAGCGTGACCTCGTACTCGGGCTCATCACCGCCTCTCTCGATTGACATACTAGCGAGTGCTCAAAATTTCATGTACTTCGCCATCTGCGATATAGGAGATGCAACCAAGGACTCGGCTCTTCTTGTCAAAGTTGAAGGTTGCGTTGATTGCAACACTAATATCAGACTGGCATATGTAACAACCACGACTATCGTTGGACCGGGAGATACAGAGGTTACCAGCACGATCAAGGCTTCGGGAACCCTTTCCGGAACCGTTGTCATTACAAGAGGAGAAGCGGAGACAACAACGACTGAAGAGCCTACGACAACTACTAAGGAAGAGTTTACAACCACAACTGAAGACACTACAATTGAAGACACAACTACTACCACAATCGAAGATACCAGCACTGCCACCCAAGAAACGACAACCACTGGTGACACTACAACTGAGTATACTACTTTCACTGAGTATACCACTTTCTATACTTCTTTCACCGATGATACCTCTTTCACTGACTATACTACCTTCACCGACTATACTTCTTTTACTGAGTATACTACTTATACCACTTTCATTGAAGACACTACGACAACTGAGGATACGACAACGGCCACCCAAGAAACGATCACTACAGCTAAAGAGACAACTGCCACTGAGGGCAGTACAGTAGCATCTACAAGTGATTCATTAGAAACCATCGAAACGACAACATATCCAACATCAGCTACCTCGAGCGACATCGAAACATCAAGTGAGCCTACTGCAAGCATACTCCCAAGACAAACTACTACAGATCTCCTCTCGGCTTCTTCCGCCACAACAGACTCTGCACTGGAGTCATCAACTGTATCAACAACCATGCTGAGCTCAGAAATCACCTTTGATCCAATCTCCGACACTGATAGTGTTACTACAACAACAACAAACCCTCTTGAAACTACCACACTTCAACAGACTGAGTTGTCTAGCACCGATACTTCTCCCCTCTCTTCCATGGAGACTCTGACAGAAACGAGCTCTGACGACAGTGCAGAACCCACAACTTCACAGACTTTTCCGAGCGATCCCTCAACTACTACTCTGCTCTCTTTCCTTTCTACGGACCCCTTATTCACCCCAACGTCTCTGGATACTATATCTGGTTCTCCGTTGTCTTCGACAGTAGAGAGTGCCTCGGCTGAAATCACATCGACCTTTACTACTTCGCCTGTGGCGCCGTCCAACCTTGCAGAGATCGGATCATTCAGATTCTTTGGATGCTTAGGATCTCCAGACGGATACCCTAGCTTTGAACTAATAGGCGAAGGACCTGACATGACCACAATCGAGTGTGAGAAGTTGACCGAAGGTCGTACCTACATGGGTCTCTTTTTAAGGTCAGTGGCTGGCGAGATGGCCTCTACGAATACATACTGACCTTGGTTAGATCTTGTTATGCGGCAGATACGTTGAACTCCTCTGATCTAGTCAGAAACGGCCGCTGTGATCTGCCATGTCCAGGAGATCCAGGTCTCTTCTGTGGCGGGCTAGTCAACCCAGATTCAAGGCTGGAGCCGCGCTATGAACCCGATCAGGGCATTGCACACCGAGATGCTCCGCCGGACATTCTGCTCACCTTGTACGCACGGGTAGAGGCTATCTCTGGTTCCTCGAGCTTATCAGGCATCCTCAGTACGTCAGAAGCTCTCAGTACATTTGAGGTCCTCACTAGATCTGAGCTGGGTCCTACCGATGTCTTGAGCACTAGCTTTATCATCCCAGATTCTTCGGGTAGCTCTTTTCTGCTGGCTTTAACCACTGGATCTTCCGACTTACCTATCGCCAACCCTACCAATTCTCTTTCTGGAACTTCCAACCAAAACTTGGACCCAGTTGATGGTTTAAGCACACTCTCATTTGTGCCCTCCACCATTAGCCTTCCTTTTGTATCCTCTATCGTCAGTCTTGATCCTCCAATACATGGCACCAAATCGCCAGGTATAAACCCTATTGCCCCCCCTTTCCCGACCTCTGCTTCGTATAGTGCAGGCAACTTCTCAAGGACCGCAGACCTGGCACCTATAGTAACTACTATAGTATACATCATCGTCGACCCGTATGATCCGTCTTACTTGACCGTCACCGAGTTTTGCACTACCTTGAGATCTCCCCCATGTCGCCACTGCCACTATCAGAGGCCAGCAACAGTAGAGATGACCACTATTCAAGTCGATTGCAACGCTTGCGGCCGATACGGCGAGGATAGCATTATTCTGAGTGTCCCAGTGGGCGCATTCTTGGAACCGCAGACAATGGACTCATACGCCCACGAAACTATCCAACTACCATACCATAGCCCGAACGCTGACGCAGAAGAAGAGAGCCCTGCCCACA
This sequence comes from Fusarium stilboides, assembly GCA_014822085.1. Classification (NCBI taxonomy): domain Eukaryota; kingdom Fungi; phylum Ascomycota; class Sordariomycetes; order Hypocreales; family Nectriaceae; genus Fusarium; species Fusarium stilboides. The sequence goes on from JAASAY010000164.1 coordinate 14,277, forward strand.
GAGTCCGTCCAAATGAACAGGGTTCTTATTCTGCGCAAGCGCACCCGCCAGATGAGCCCGTTTCCGGGGCTGGTGACGAGCCTCACTATGTCGCGCCGTATGAGTTTGATCAGTCTACGACTTATGACAACATCCAACCCACCGTGGTGAGTGGCAGGCTGCAACCAACTGTGGCCAACAACGACGAACAAGAACCAGACATACCAGCAGAAGAAACCAAGGCTGCACCTAAGTTCAGACCTGTAGGAGAACCGGACCAACATGAACCTCAAGGAGAACCAGGCCGCCCTAGGCCTGCGATAGACTCTGCGCCAATCATACCAGCAACGCCTCCTGATTCACCCATGGTAATCGTCTCAAGAAGCGTACAAAAAGTGGCAGATGGGATCTTGATGATATTTTCCTTAATGACTGGAATTGTATTTCTTTTGTAAAAGTTTTATATACCCAAAGAATATGTACATAATCCCGAAGAAGGGATGGTTGGATTTGTTATATTTCCGTTGGTGGCCGACATTCTACTACGTAGCTTCTAAAAATTAGCCGAGTGTAATCATAATGATAATCATTCCGATAATGATATACTTACCTGCATTCCGTCAAATTGTGTCTTTGCTTCATGTCCAGGTAATCAGCTTGATCTCGGGGGGTTCAACTGGAATCCGGATTCCTTCCACCAGCATCAAGCTAGTCTATTCAATATCTATCGTAGGCCTAAACTTATATAATTCAATCCTAATAACTTTAAAACTTAGCCTATCATGTTATGTAAGTTTGCAATATAACAATTCAATATCCTCAAAGATTATAGCATAGAAGAACTATATCTTTATTCTGGATAACCCCCAAGGAATCCGAACCTCGTTTTTGCGGATGACGGGTTGCCTCGGCAATACCATGATTGACAGTTCACATATACTGCAGCATAATTAAAACCCTGAAGGAAGGACATGGTAAATGGGATCGTATCATGTTGATTGGTAATTGTACATTGTCGAGTATACAGTTCGATTCCATGCGCCCGCCTAGTACAACTGAGGATCCAAAACGCCAACCCAGGTAGTCATATTGTACAACTCGACTCGAATAAGAGACCCAACCATGTGTGGAATCTTTATCGAACTCGGAATCATCGGCATCGTATCATAAGAGTCCGTGGTTCGTCCGAGTTACAGTCCCAGCTCGCGCTGCTGCTCCTTGATCTTGTCGCGCTTGGCCCTGGCGGCGTTACGGTTCTCGGCCTGCATCTTCGATCGTTCGACCTTGAGGCAAGCGTTGACTGCCTCTTTGGCATCGTTGCAGCTGCCGATAGCCTTGTGCATGAAGCCCTGGTTATGGCATTCTTCGAGGGCGGCGATGACCTCCTCGCAAGCTGCAATTGATTGTTAGCAATGAACAAACCACAGAGAGTATAATGGAGGGCATTGGCTTACCCAGGGCGTTCTTTGTATGAAGATGAGGATGCATGATTACGTCGAAAGATTGTGTCTAAGTTAAAGGACCCTGAAAGAAATCCAAAGATCGCCACAGGCTGATGGGAAGATTGAAGATTGGGGCCGAAGCGCACGGACCAGGTGGGAGGTTGCATGGAAGCCAAACAGCTTTGGAGGGGCACTTCTATTTCCACCAGGACGTGATACCTAATTAACATTCTTTGATATCTATCCCACCAAAAAGTCGCCCGAGTGAACCTCTACGACTCCCTCTAAGATGTCTTCAACAGCTCAAGTTCCTGCTAAGAAGCAGCAGGGTTAGTCCTCCCCCCCTCTCACTCCGTTTATCAACTTCTCACTCACTCTATCCAGATCTCCAAGTCACCTACTCCAACTACAAGAACACTCTTCAGCAAATAGCCCAGAGAATTGGTGATATCGAGCAAGAAGCCGAGGAGCACAAGTAGGCACGCCCCTCCCTGCAACTGTCATCTACATTACCCTTCCCAAGAACGACGGCATGACGTCGGTGTGGTCAAACTCATCCCCCGTCATGCCATGCCGTGCCTTGCCATGCCCTTCCCAAGCATCTCACCGCTCGTCGGTCATTCTCACCGCCCATTCTAACACGAACTCTGCCAGGCTTGTTCTGGAAACTCTAGAGCCTCTCTCTGGAGACAGAAAGTGCTTCCGCCTGATCAACGGAGTCCTTGTCGAGAGGACTGTCCAGGATGTGGTACCAGCCCTCAAGACTAACCAAGAAGGACTCCGCAAGGTGCTGGACGATCTGGTGAAGCAGTATAAGACGAAGCAAGACGATCTTGAGAAGTGGAAGGTAAGTTGAAAACTTAGAACTCTCCTCTACGCTTCATGAGCAACATAGATGCTGACACATGGCATGTAGAAAAAGAACAATGTGCAGGTTGTACAGCAATAATGAGACTATGAGGACAAAGTAAAATTAAAGTTTGCTCTTCAAAGAGAGCGTTTGGGACTTGATACACGCTCCCACAGAACTACATCTCTTATTCAGCGTGCATGTGGGCGATCTTGAATATTTACTTGATACTTAGGCATCACTACGGTAAAAACTGACAACTTTCCCATTCGGTAATCTCCAGCCCGAATCTCCCGATCATTTCACCCCAGCCTCATATCGACGGATAAGACGGCCTTGTCCGTTGATTGCTTACCATCAGATATCTCCCTTTCAGGCTGAACATAACAACAGAATGGGTAAAAAAGAAAAGATGGTGTTGATGCGTTGTACATTTGCTGTGCTCACTGCGCTGTGGGGTTATGGCGGCAAGGGCGTCTCCATGCCCAACCGCAATGAGGCCCCAGAAACCTCAAACCCTGGACTGGGATTCTTTGACATGCAGGACACAGTAGATACACACAATGTAATGCCATGTAATGCAATGCGAGGCCTAAAGGGTGGACATGTGCTTTGTATGGACAAAAACGTCCCGATTGACGAGGCTTGCCCACCGGTTGCATATACTGTACATATATCCATGTTGGACCGGTGTTGACGATGGCTGCATTTAGAGTGCAACTTGAAGGAGATGTTTTGAGGAGAGAATAAGGCCATCTCGATACACTCGTATCTTACGAAACTTACAATGCATCAGAGTTCTCTCATCGTTAATGCCTCAAACTGAAGACACTTGCATCTTGAGGCGGACTGCGTGAAAGCTGGACAACCAACGGTACCAATGAACAACTGGCATTATTTCATATGTATGTAACGCCAGCGGAGGTTACATGTCTGATTATTCCTCACCGAGATCTAAAAGGGTCTGAGCGATATGGAGCATCGCAGCCATGGGAATGACGGCAGGTTGGACATCAGAACTGCAAATCATCAATCGCTACCTTTACACCATCATAAACAACATCATCTTGTGGGGGCCAGTTCGCTCAGGCAACAGATCGGCTGTTGACACGCAGAGTTATGATATGTGCATCTGACTGGCTGCTGCTGCGCCCACGTCTCCTCTCTAAATGGTGGCCTTGCGGCACGGTGATCGGTTTGTGCTGTACGTAATATGCAGGTCGTTCACTTCAGAGATGGCTTCTGGAACTGCTGCGGATCTGTTCGAGCCCAATCAACGCCAGATATCGGAATGGCCGAAGACTTCCGCTTACATGCCTAGACGAAGTTGCTTATGTGTATGGTTAAATCGGTAATAGTCACAAGACCAAACGACAAGGTTGAAGATCTTCAGGGACTCTTATCATGATGTAATAACAAAGGGTCTATCACTTTTGTTTGTGTTTATACCGCGAGCTTGTCAACATGCATCACCTGCTTCAGGTCTACTGATGCGCCAAGTACAGGCCAGCATTGACCTTGAGTGACCCATCGGCGATTAGCTGTGATAGCAGCTGGGCTATGACAAAAGTCCAGGTCTGAAACTATTCGTGGCTTGGCTGAGTTGACCAGAACCTCATTTGGACCTTTGGATGGATGGGTTGGCTTCCAATCATGAGAGCGCCTCACACTTGGTCTGGACGTCATGGGCATTGAATCTTTGTGGAGGATTGATTGACCGATTCTATCAGTGCCACATAAGATAAACTATCCCTGGTAAGTCATTTATACGAACTATGGTATTCTCAACGATATGCCATCTTATTGGTAAGATCAAATCGTAACTTTAGATGAGACTGGTCCCAGCTAGCCGGGTCCTTGCAGATATTGGCCCACGGTCTTGACTAGGCCGTCAGTTGAGTTAATCAAGGGCTAAAATATTGACTGGACTGCAGGGATCGAACCAGACTGAGAACTTATGGTTCAGCTGATGGCTTGCATCTGAGGCATGCTTTGCGGGAGCTCACAGGTTGTAAGGTGTAAATGAGGCCCATAATGACCCCAGCTCAGCCCAACCGGCCGAAACGGAGGCCACCATCACCTGTCCCTATTGTAAAAGGTGGAATACACTTTTAATGGGGGGCTCGTTCAATCTGCAATTGTCAAATAAGGGACCAATGTCGCCCACCCTCCCGGTACCGCCCAGGTGGACTTGATCATGACCGGTCAAGTGCCTGATAGTGGCTGGACGTCATTTTGAGGGGACACTGGAGATGGAGTCATATTTGCATAGTTTTGCATGTCAACATATCCTGATCAACAGGCACCAACACTGTACATAGTACAGTAGTGTAGAAGGCCTCGTTACAGAGCTCGACAACAGCCCTGGTATTGGGGTGTAATACCTGATACACGTTTTCTCGGCCAGTACAGTATTACTGGAAGCACGGGTTCCTTCGTACGATGGTCCCCTGGACGTAAAAGAGTTTGCGACACACCGCCTGCTGCTGAGCCATGTTCGTGTGCACCCTTGGGGAGTGTTTGCAGCAAGCCCAGGGCTTTAGCGGCTGAAGGAATCAAGGAACGAGCAGATGGATGGTCCATCGAGGGAGTGATTCCTTGTTCGGAAGAGTCGGATTGTTATGGCGGTGTCGGTCTCTGGATATAACTGAACAATTTCATGATAGAACAAGATGAATTTGAGTACTATCATTTGCTAATTTATCATATGAATATTGCAATAAGCCCTGTCGTTTGCTTGGTTGGAATTTGGCGGGGTGTTGTCAAGGTGCTTGATGATGAATAGATGAAAGCTAAATCAGCAAATACCCAATCAGGCTAGCAAGAAACGGCCCGGGTGTTATCGATAGCCATAGTAGCTGCCCTGTAGAGCCTAGCAGCCAGGATCTGACACTGCGGTTTCCTAGTGCTGTTGGGGGCGCCTTCCATAGGCTGCCGTATCAGCCTTGGGGTGGTCTTGCGTTTGTTGTTGGCGCGCCATGGAAACGAAACAACCAACCTCACTTCACTTCCAACTTCGACCTTTCCTAATCCTCAACTCGCATTGGATCGCGTCTTGACCGCATATTGAGCCTCATCTCGCCGCACCAGTTCCTGTTTAATCAACAATCCACTGTAAGTCTTTTCTAATTACCTCCCGCAAACAAAGAACCCCACGTCTGTTTCTGCACTCCACATATGCACCTCAACTGCGACCACAAGCGAACAACTCAGACACCCTCTTGCTGCCTTGTTACTCTCACTTACTTACAACTCACGCCTTTAGCCTCGCTTCCAACCATCGTCTTCAGACGTTTGCCCCTGTTCGCGAACCCCATCGCGCGCCATCAACGGGCATTTATCGAATCTAACGCACGCCCTGGCCTGGTCCCGCCCGTGATCCATTCCGCTCACAGAGGTATCTTGCGCGCTATTGTCCTCTGACGCGATTTGCTAGACCCCGCGGCTCATTGGAACTGGCATTGGCGAACGAGACGCTTGCCACCCTCGTGTAACCCAGTCTTGAAGCTCCGTACCCGGTAAACCCTTTGCACTCCCGTGCAATTCGCCGTTGGTTTCCAGCTAAATCACGACCCGAGCCTGCGCCGCTCCTTCCCGTTGACTCTGAGACGTTCCGGGCGACGTCACTACGCTATCATCTCCATTGCCCTGCGTCCTGCGTGCAATTCACTTGCTGCGCGTATCCTTCGCCTTCCAACGCGTGTGCTACAGTTGCCGTTGCGCGCGTCGGCCTTTTGCCCTTAATCTGTATTCGCCAGCCATCTTCGGCCTACTACAGCTGCAAGCACTCGTCGCGCAACCCCGCGTGACTTATCTGCTTTGACTTACTTCCGCCAGCCTCTGCTGGATACTTGCGCACTTGTACGTACCAACTATTGTCCCCAGATCACGGCCCATTGCTCTCAACCCTTCCTTGGACCTCGGAGTCTTGGTCCCTTGCCATTGATTCTCCCTGACCTTGCACCACTTTCCTCCTCCCGCTCCCGCCCCGTCTAAGGGGTGTCAAAGTTCAAAAATTCAAAATTCAAAAATCGAACTCTTGTTAGTGGTGAAGGGTGTTAGCGAGACAGGGTTATTTTGATACCCCAAGGCTGTCTACATACGTCCCCTCAGTTTACACACTTTACCTTCCCCTCCACAACCACTCCTTGCTTTCCATACACGCCCCCAAGCAACCAACGTCATATCCCCAAGATCCTGGGCCAGGCACCGCCCGGATAAGCGACTAAGATTCTCCATCGGTACTCATGATTGACTTGACGCAGCACTACAGCAACGGACCCCTCTTCCTCTCGCATCCACGTATACGCCCCCCAACACTTGCAAGCCTTACCGTCTGCGACGTGGCCACATCATCGCAAGGTCCAGCTGTACGGGCCCGAAATCGCCTTTGACAAAGGACGCTAGCAGCCGCTGCAGGTAGCCAAATATGTCGGATTCCCCCCAATCCCCTCCGAAGGAGGTTGACCAAGGTGCACCGTCACCCGACGACGAAGCACAAATGAACGAGCAACAAGACCCACAATCCGCAAACACTGCGGGATACGAGTTCGAGGGTGTAAAGGAACAGGATCGATGGCTGCCCATAGCGAATGGTGAGTCCTCTATACCCAGAAGGCCCTCGATATGATTTGTTCGTTCCTCTCTCTGCGCGAGCTGTCGACGCCTCAGCCTGCTCAGCCGTGCAGATCTGGATCCATCTCATGTCTTGCGATTCGTCCTCCAAGTCGCCCAAAGCGCCTCGCGCCTCAAAGGCCGATAGAACTGATGAACTTGATGCTAACATTCGCAACTTTGCGCCAGTTGCCCGTATCATGAAAAATGCTTTACCCGAGAACGCCAAAATAGCGAAGGAAGCAAAGGAGTGTATGCAGGAGTGTGTCAGTGAATTCATCTCTTTCATCACTAGTGAAGGTCAGTTATGGTTCTTTGTCATGCCGAGACTCGCAGATTTATCAAATCCGAGGCATGTCTCTCTTCTGCAGCATGCTGACGATTGGAATTACACAGCGTCGGAGAAATGTCAGCAGGAAAAACGCAAGACTGTCAATGGTGAAGACATTCTTTTCGCTATGACGTCTCTGGGCTTTGAGAACTACGCAGAAGCGCTCAAGGTCTACCTCTCCAAGTATCGCGAGGTGAGTTGATCACTTTACAGGTCGCAGCTAGCTAGTTAACTTACACGCAAACAACAGCAACAGAATCAATCCAACCGAGACAGGGTGGGCATAGACAACGGACCAGCTTGGCAGACTGGAGCTATGATGGGTGATGCGAAGGCCGAACCCGGCGCCGTGGGCGAGTTTGGAGCCGAAGGCAATGCCGTCGAGGGTGGTGATCCTAACTACATCTATGGATCGCAGCCTGGTCACAACGGTGCCGCCGGTGAGGGCTACTAGGCGTGATTATCGAACATTGATTGCACAAGTCCACTAGGCCGAATGTATTCGCTACCTCGGATACGATGACAAGCTCAACAACCGAGGCAAACCACCGATCAATAACCCCCAAAGCGCTGGACGGTCCTATATCGAGACATGGATTCATCCTTTCGATATATGTATAATGGCTACGACGAGAGTGTCCATATGGAAGAAACTACACATGAGAAATGGGTACGTGTATATATTGTATGAGGAGGAATGCGACATCGGACCCACGAAAAGATCTGAAAAGATGGAACGAATATTCACGTGTTTAGAGAGATCGGACTCTCGATGCTCTCTTGCTATGCCTGTTGGAAGCGTTTCCAAGTCGGTATCTGTTATTGTTAGCAGTTAGACATGGTTGAGCTCTGGGACAAAGAGTTACACTTAGGGAGTAGGTTTGAAGAGAAATGAAAGCCTGCAGTGTGTTATGTTGGGTTCTTGAGTAAATCTTGTACTTGTGAGCAGCCAGGTGGTCGAGCAAGTAATCGAGACGTCTATTTCACTTTAGGTAGGAGAGCTACGCAACGATAGAAATAATTAAACACTTTACAGATCGGTAGAGTTTATTGGACCATTCTGCTCTAGTATTATAGCCCTAAGGATTACTGAGAATAAAGAATTCTAAAGACTCAGCTCTGCATATTGTTGAGGTGAGGTTAAGTTTGATTTTACTTGTGACGCAATGTCACTGTGGAGAAACAATAAGGTAGGTAGCTTCAATGTTCAATAATAATGGAGGGACAAACAAAGCCAGTCCGGATCGGGAAGAGGCACCCGTGACTTCCCCACTCAAATCTTCAAAATTGGGACCCCTCAGGAAGAAAAAAAGTTGCCCACCACAGCGCTTATGATTTGAATCAATCTTTCTCTTCCACAACCGCCACCTTTGATTAAGCAAGGAAGGGCTCTCGTCTCCCGCTCTGCTTCATCGATCAGCACTTGTGCTGATGAGACATGCTTATTATGACTGCTGATTCTTTTCAGTCAATATCTCAACATATTCTTCAATCAATGATTATACCTTGAACCCACCCGAGACACTGAGCCCTGTTGCCTGAGAGACGCCACATTCGAGCGACCCCCCATCAAGCGACAACGCACAACGAGCGTCACGTCCCGTTATCAGCTCTTCAACACGAGCCACATTCATGAGACCTTTTACTCCGACGACCAGGAAATTTTCTGGTCCTGCTCCAAGGGGCTCGACGCCTGTCCGCTCCATCCTCAAACCGGCGTCTGTCTTGGGGAGGAGAAAGGCCGAGCATGCTGGACTAAGCGACCCAGTCGATGCGCCCGAGAGTCCCACGAAACGCCGCAAAGTCTTGTTTGACGATATTCGAAACGTGACATACGAAGTTGGAAGAAGGACGATGGATGAGGTAAAGCTGGAGGTCAGGACTGCCCTCGAGGAGCACCTGCGAGGAAACGATGGTCAGTATGACACGCTCAAGGAGCTCTTCGCCAGCGATAAGCAGCGATACCTACCACCTGTCATCGGTGAGGAAGATGACACCCTGAAGCCCCATGAGCTCCAGGTCTACGTGATGGCCCTCACTGGATGTGTCCCCATTCTCAAAGACAAGGCTTGCAACGGCCTCGTCAAGACCATTTTAAAGTGCTCCTGGCTTGGGCGAGACAATGAATTCGTCAAGGTCTTTACTCATTTCCTGGCGGCCCTGGTCAGCGCCCAGGGTTCCTACCTGTCACCTGTTTTGTCGATGATGGTGGAGAAGTTCTCCGATAGTCGATCTTCTGTGTGGAGCGTTCCAGACTTCCCAGAGGTCAGCCGTGAGACCATGCGCGACAGATTGCACGGCACCATACAGTATTTGCTCCAGATGTTTCCATCCGCTGTTTCAGTGCTAGAGGGCCTCCTCGGCTCCAAATTTCCATTCGCCGACGAGTCCATGCGTATCCACATGGCGTATGTCGATAATCTGCTGCGCATCAAGACATATGTGCCCATCTTGCGCGACGAAGTGCTCGATCTTATCCTCAACCGGGTCGTCAAAATCGACTCCCAGATGCAGGTCGATCTGGAAGATCTCGACGACGATGTGACTGCCGCTGTCATGTACGCACTCCGCGGCCATTCAAATGGAGATGAGTGGGAAAACGACCCCGACGACAATGATAGCGACACAGAATCGGTTGATAGCGACGACCCCGATTTCGATCAAGATGCCGCTAGAATCAAGTCGATCAAGGGAAGCGTGGAAAAGATGGACGCTGTCCTGGACACACTGTTCCACGTCTACACGCCTCACTTTGCCAGCCCAGGATCGGACACTGCCTTTGACATGTTTACCGTCCTGCTCCGCGAGTTCGATCATATGGTGTTGCCCACCTACAAATCACGACACACACAATTCCTCATCTTCCACTTCGCTCAAATGCACGAGCGGCTGACAGATGCATTCTGCGGTCAGCTTATCGCCACTGCATTTCAGAGCAACACACCTAACGTTCTCAAACAGGCTGCTGCAGCCTACCTCGCCAGTTTCGTGGCCCGCGGAGCTCATCTACCAGGCAGCCTGATCCGAAGCATCTTTGGTCTTCTTCTACACCATCTGGACCAGTACCGCAAGAAATACGAGCCCTTGTGTCGGGGACCAGACCTGAAGCGATTTCACCCATACTACAGCCTTGTTCAGGCGACACTCTACATCTTCTGTTTCCGCTGGCAAGACCTTATTGTGTCAACGCCCGAGTTTGTGGATCCCGACGACCCTGCATCATACATCGGCCAAGAAATGGAGTGGATGGGAACATGCAGAAAGGACCTTTCGGTACAAATCTTTGGCAAACTCAACCCTCTCAAGGTCTGCGCGCCTGTCATCGTCGAGGAGTTTGCCAAATTATCGCATCGGCTCAATTTTATGTATGTCTACCCGTTGGTCGAGAGCAACAAGCGAGTTCGCTTGACGCAGTACCTTTCGGCAACCTACTCAACGGGAGGCGCCCTCCGAGACGCTGGATACGAGATGCAAGATGAGAGCTTCCATCAGCTCGACCCATACTTCCCGTTCGACCCGTATCAGCTTCCGGTCAGTAAGCGGTGGCTAGAAAACGACTATGTGCACTGGAAGGCGGTGCAGGGACTGAACGCCGAGGACGAGGACGACAGCGAAGATATAGACGATGATATTGACGAGGACGATATCGACGAGGGGACGGCCACGGACAGCGATGGCGATGACTACGAGTAATGTCGTGGAGTGGGCATCTAACGTATGTGTGATTTGGAACGAACTTGATTCAGCAAGGCGTTGGTGGAATATTGTGGTTTGATTTGATTTCATTCGAAAAGGCTTTGGTTTGGACAATACCCGAGGGAGGTCGGAATTTAGAAAGGGTCTCAGGTCTGTCAATGGGTGACTTTTTAGAGAAGTTGTAGTCATGATGTGAATCATACGATACAAACGAACTTCTTTAGTTAGAACGAGACGAGAGCCGAGCCGAAAAAAGAAAAGTTTAGTCACTTCACTGCACGGTTTGGAATCTTTTTTCCACATTGCGAAATCTCGGCGGAAAAGTATGGGGACTTGTGACGTAGAGTAAATCTAGCAAGACGACGGCCTTTTCTTCAAACGCCGTTTGAAATAAAATGGAACGGTCGGCATAAGGTAGGTAGGTACTACACTACGTATGAGTATTGTTACATAACTATAGTAAGGTACCGGTAGTATGTTGTGTACTGTGCTGTGCTGTGCTGTGCTGAGCTGTGCTGCAAGGTAAAGCCGAAGGGTCCCTCGGGACAGTTGAATAAAAAATCCGATGCACGTTAGCTTGTGACTTCCTACTTTACTCTTTCAACCACCTCTTGCCTGATACTCAAACTCGCAGATGCAGGCTGACACCAGCTGAAACTGAATAGTTCTTTCTCTTCTTTGGTTCTTTTTTCTCTTGGGCTTTTAACATTCTCAACCCTTTTCCTTTGTGACTTATTATTCAACTTTTCGCCCGACTATTTTAGGTTTCACGTCTACAGTATCAGTATCCATCTGCCGATTGACGGACGGCATATATTCCGCAGCAGATTTATCCGCGCTTACTCACTCACTTCAACTTCAACTCACTCTGGAGGGCGCATTGAGACATTGAGACCCCTAAACTTACATACGAAGCCCAACAAACATTTCTACTCACAACCATGGCGAATCCAAATACAATAGACGACAGGCCGTCCTTTACCGACTTTTTGAAGAAGGCAAGACAAAAGGATAGCGTCTGTGAGGGTCCTGATTGCGCCACGCCGGCATCTGCGCCTACGCCTACGCCTCAGCGGCGGGGGAGGAAGCAGAAGAGTAGAGAGAGCGATGGCGTGAATAGTGAGTGTAAGTATTAGGATATTTTTCTTTTATATCTCTATTAACGTCCGAGTTTACTTTTGGTGTCTGTGATGCCCCATTGTCGACTTTTGCAGACTGAGTTGAGTGACCGGTCTATCATGTATCACTGTGTCTTGCTTAAGTGAAGTAGTCACGCGAGACATCTGAGTCAACCCGCTCAACTCGCTTTATACGTCTGCTCTTCTCATCTGGAACACCACCTCAAGAACGAAATCAAAGCTGACAAACTCAGCACCCGACACCAGCGCCAGCGCAACATCACCGCAGAAACCGCGCAAGTCCCTCACAGCCAGCGAAAAGGCAAAGCTCCGTCGCACCCAGGTCCGGCGAGCCCAGGTTCAGCATCGTCAACGCAAGGCCGAGTATCAGAAGCAACTCGAGCTCGACATCACCCACTTCCGCGAGCTCATCACCCTGACAGAGTTTGAGTCGGGGGAGCTCAAGAAGGACAACGACTCCATCAAAGCGCTGCTGGCCGGCAAGGGCATCGCTATTCCGAAATGCAAGACTAACTGCACTCTACGCCCAAGGATTACGGAGATTGTGGGTAGCGGGGATGATTCTTGGATTGATGAGACGTTGGGTGTGAAGCTGGGGACTGAGGATCCTAGTATGCAACAAGATGAAGGGGACGCGGATATGTTTGCAGATGTCAACGTCGACGACATCATCGTTACTCTCAAAAAGGATGAATCCATGGATACGCCCACCTTTAGTATCCGATCCAACGAGTCGAGCAGCAACACAACAAGTTCGCCTCCTCCGCCACCAGATCTTAACCTTGCCCCTTACGAAGAACACAAGGCTGTCAACTTTATCCTTTCGTAAGCATCCCCGGTGTAAACGATATCCGAATAGACTTACTAACATCTCATAGTCTCGAACATATTTGCTGGGACCATTTCTTCATTGGCGATTACCCATCTCACGCCCATCTCTCCGACGATGAAGCCAAAGGTCACACCCTCATGGCCTCATCCCTCTGTATGGCAAACGCACCCCTTAACGTTTTCGACGGTCGCAAACTCGTTTCATCAGCATCATCTTGTCACAACCGTCGTGCCCTCGGTCTTGATGCTTATGTACCCCCTGTTTATCTTGAGTGGCCTTCACCACGCATATCACTCACTTCACTATACGGTCTCGCACAGAGTCTTAACCCGGGTGATCTGGAACTTACGCCCGTGCAGGGCTGGTTCGAGCTGGCTTCTCGCTACGACAAGAGCTTGTTGATGGAGAGGCTGGATATACTAGGGAAAGAACTCAACGGCGTGGTCAAGTGTCTGGAGTTTGGCGCTCTCATGGAAAGGGACGCTTTTGAAAGTGTTGTTGCGAGGGTATTTGGTGGTACTTTGGAAGAGGCTATCCAGGCTGCAACGTTACTCGATCAAGCAGACGGTCCAGTGTGTAATACTGGCTGCGGGGGACAAACCCAATGCTCCATAAATCCATTCGGGCTCGTGGGACATGCTTGGACCTGATGCCTCTGTATAATACATATCTATTATAGGCGCAGAATTCAGGATAAGAGGCGCAGGGTTTAGGGGCAGCGAGGATGGATTTATACCCTTTAAGGGGTTGTTGGGTTATTAGGATTACTTTGTCAAATAGGTACTGGAGTCGGCGTTCACATGAAGGGCAGCCCTTTTGCTTTTGAATACCATTAGTTTGAGCAGATAGTTCGCTACAAGATCTCCTCCGCTCTATCGAGTCCGTCTTTCCAGGTCCTGTGTGTGAATTCTACTTATAACGCTTTTACTATACTTCTCTCATCGAAGAGATCCTTCAGCAAACTCGAGACACAGACCTCCCTGTCGACTCGACCCATTGCGTATGTCGACTCAAATGCAAAGATGCTGAGCTGTCCAAAGAAAGGACGGAGCACCTTGGCCACCAACTCGTCCTTTCTGTCGAGGCTGACATCGTCGTTGATACCACCCGGTCCAAGTAGCGGCCGTCGGGATGAGCCACTTGCCACTGGATTTACCACGGAAGACGATTGGAACCTTGAGTTAGTCATGGTGGCGCCGAGCTCGTCAGAAAGCTCGTCAACAAGGGCGACAGGTTGGTAAGTAGATGACCGGTAAACGGCATCGATAGTGTCAGTGATAAACAGCCACTCGTGAAGCTGGAAATCATCTGGTGCCACACAAATCAGAAGATCCAAGAGTTTACAGGCTTGGAGAACGGAGGCGTTGGTGTAAGTGTCAGAAGCAGTGCTATTGTCAGGTGCAGCCACGGAAGAAATAGCCGCATGAATCTCGGCGTTGACCACCGGCCACAACATGCCCAAGTGAATGGCACTGGTTTTGAGAGCGAGGGCACGGAAGACCATGTAGATATCTGCTCGTGTGGTAGACGATGGCGAAGACGTTGATGAGGCGCCAAGAAGCTCAGCCAGCTTGCCAAATATGACTGACAGATCCGAAACAAACGCGTCCTCTGAACTTGCAAGGATCAAAGTTGCGATTCTTCGAAGGTTAAGCTGTGTTTTGCGATCAGCCTCGAGACGGGCCGATGTTGCCCCAACACCAAATACGATGCCGGCTGTCGAAGGGGAGTTGATACGTCCGACGATTTCGGGCATCTTCTCCTTGTCTGTAAGAGTCCATTGTCTGAGTAAGGGCATCCAATCGTCCTTTGCCAAGTCCAGATCCATGCCAAAGAACTTGGAGTCGTTGAACGCATCGCCCACGTCCTTCTTCCAGTTCTTCTGGTTGTTGTGAACTCTCGATAATTCATGGAGAAGGCGCATGGTACTCTTGGATACTATATCAGGGAAACCCTTGGCCCTCAGAGTCGGTCCAATTACATTGGTCGAGATAGTTGCCGAGGCTGAAAGCACTCTGTCAGGCTCAACCAGGACCTTGGTCAGGTTGGGAACAATTGAAGCAAGGATAGAGACGACATCGTCGGGTCCGTCGCCAACTCCGTTGAGAGTATTGCCGGAATCGGACTTGGGGATGCCACTGCTCAACGTTGCTGGGTCAGCAAATGCCATAGGCCTTGTGGTGAAAAGGGCCGCAAGTAGGCGAATGAATGTGTCCTAAAACCATGTCAGTAAAGCGCCGGCCAAACGGGCAAGGTAGAACATACCCCTAGCTCTTTTCGCATCCTCCTTTGTTCTCCAAAGTTGGTATTGTCGACCTTCTCGCCAAGAATAGCAGCAAATTCGAGCAAATTCGGTAATGTTTGTCGATGCGGGAATGGGTTTGTTAGAAGATCTTTCAGGAAAATCATGCAATCTTGCCAGATCTCGTCCATTGCATCATCATCCAATGTCCTCGTATACTCAACGAGGAACCAAACGAGGTCGGTGTCTTGTAGAGATATTGTCATGGTTGACTTTGACGCAGGGTTAACGGCGCCCGCATTTGTTCGTCGGTAGATGGCATTAAACAAGGCGGGAATACAATGTTTTGGTCGACATGCCTCTAGTGCAGACAACATATTAAAAACTTGAACTGACTCTGCATCATCAACCGCCTGCTTCCATATGGCAATGACGGTCTCAAGACATTCAAGGTTCTCGGCAGTGAAGAGATGCTCAAGCAACCGCCTGGAGCGGTTACGCATGCGCAAGGATGTGTAGTTGAATGAACCAAAAGAACCTTGATCTTGCCGACTCGAGTCGTTGCCCTGACCCCATGTCCAAATCTTGTGGCAGATGCGAACGGCGTCTTGGAAGGCCAGATGAACCGTCAGCCGATCATTTGCTGTAGCACTGCGCGACTGAGGGGTGTCTGACTGCCAGACATTCGACACCATGCTTCCGAAGAGGGACTGAGGTTGGTCTGGGCTTTTGACTACCGGTATTCGAGCCTCTTCCCTCAGAAGCTGTTGGTGTGCTCTTGCTAGGACTTGCTCAAGACCGTTGAGCAGGAAGATGAGCGTGGACTCTGGCGATAATCTCTCGGCACCGAGGGAGAGAGAACTGGAAGAAAATGTCTCCCTTAGATTTGTGAAAGTTGTGCCGATCTCCCTGCAAAGCGTCTCGACTAGAGGGATAACAACCTGGAAGATAGAATCGGAGTATAATGGTAGACACTCAGACATAAAAGCAACCCAGCTATCTAGCACTGGCCGGCTACTAGGTGAGCTGAGGCCGTCTTGGAGACATTGGAGTAGCTGAGGTGGTGGTGCCGTGACAACTGGCCGGGCATCCGGTGCTGAAAGGGATGGTCTACTGCCCCTAGGGTCAAATGACGATGGCCTCCGTTCGGATATAGGGGAAACAGGAGCGTCAGCAGGTGCAGCATCTCTAAGCTTGAGTGTATCATAAACAACATCGAGCAAAAGAACCTGCACGTAGGCATCGGAACCATGCAGTGACTTGTCAAGTCGCTCAATGAGGGTGTTTTCGAGATGTTGAGCTGAAAGAGGAGCGGCGAAAGGACTAAGGAGGAACTTGTGGAGAAGATTGAGTGCATATCGATAGAGCTGGTTGTCTCGGTCTTCAAACTCTTTGGTGGCGCTCTCGACAGGATCACTCGTTATGCATCTTATGCATACACGGACAAAGAATTCTTGTAATGTCGTTTCATTTTCTTCGCCTCCCGCTGTTATTCAGTCAGAATGGAGTCATGTATTTTATGAATGAATGACTTACAACTGATCTGCATGTGCTGGCCGTGAAATGAGACATGCTTTGATGCCAGGACGTTCCAGGAAATTTCTCCAGCACATCCCAGGATGTTTGACAGAGTTCGTAGATAATATAAGCAAAGATCTAGATCTTCATCCTCAGAAAATGACACTGGTTCTTGATCACTCTTCTCGTCGCTGTGTGTTAAAGTTTGTAAGAAGGGTATCTCGGACAGCTTGGAGACAAGCATCAAAAAAAGACTGTGGATAGTTAGTTGAAGTTGCTGCATAGGCGAGTTTTGCACTTACCGATCGATACCTAGCATACTATTGAGCCATGACTTCACCGTCATATATAGCTGGGTGCGATCATCTTGTAAAGCGTCAAGGATAAGAAATATTGGCTGCATAAGCATGACTTCGTAGTTGTCTGCCCCTGCAAGTCGAGGAAGACTCTTCATATCCAGCATGGGCGTCTTGGAACCGCGCCGTTCAGGGGGGACGTTGTCTTGCAAGGTATGTGACCATAGCACGCCCAGGGCGCGGCCTTTGTCTACAGGCTCGACCGCACCAATGCAAGCGGTATCTTCTGAGATAATGAGGCTGGATAAAGCTGCTTCGATATCGCGATTGGAGGTGGAGAGAGCAGACTGCAGCTGCCATAGACCTCGAACCGCTTCTACGTGGTATTTTGGTTCAGATGCTGATAAATACATCCAGGCATGCCGGACTAAAAGGGGTACTAAGCTCGACAGTTGTGTAGGTTCAATCCTCTCGGCGTAGTATAGCTGAGTCGATAATTGCAATATTGCTGAGAAGGAGGGGAACGGCATGATACCTGGGTGTTCAAGAAGCTCATGCATAAGTTTAAGGAGTTGCTGTTCCTTGACTTGATATGTCTTTGGCGTTTTGTGTACTGCAAGTACAAGAAGTCGGATGCAAGCATTAAAGTCAACTTCAGATGAGCCCAAGTCTTCGCAGACAAACGCAGCAGCTTTTTCCAGGATCATCTGTCCCGTAGTCAAGGCGCTGAAGGGTGATGCAGATGCCTCGATGTTACCCTGCTCATTGACGTAGAAGTTTCTTGATTTCTTCAGTACCTCCACATTGGAAACCGAAGTTGAGTTCCCACCTCGCTCCTCCGATTCATTTGTAGTTTCCGGAAACACCCTCTCTGGGACAAGATCCAAAAGTGACAAGGCGACACTCTGGGCTTGGCTGGATAGGGAGGGTGATAGCGGGTCAAAATCGTTTTTCGATGAAACGCGCTCCTTGAAGTCTTGAAGCATAGCTAAAGATGTCAAGCAACATAGGGGCGCATGAATCGTGATCATTTCCTCCTCCCGGACGTTGAAATTGGCCAAGATGAAGCTTACCAGGGACAGTTTGTCACTCCGCTCTTGCGAGTTAAGATTTCCAGGGCCTAGGGCTTGCGCGAGGAGCCCGACGATCTCACCATAGATAAGACCGCTTTCGATTCCATCGAAGAAGACGCTGGCGCTTCGCAAGACTTCGTTGAACTCTGACTTGCTTGATGCATGGTCCTTGAAACGTCGCACACTCTCAATTATAGGAAGAAAGACCTCGGGAACGACCAATCCGCCAATTTCCCATCTATCCATCAATGAGAGACATATTCTGTAGGGCTTGGCACGTTCGCTTGCAGTGTTCTGAGAGCTTGTCTCGATCATTTGCAGAATAGCCTTGGTCAGGGGATGCAGTCCGAATTCCTCGAAATAGTTTGTCTTTGAAGCCAAAAAAGCATGCTGATCAGCTGGTGGGCTCGAAGGAGTCTCGGCGCTCTGGTCGTGTTCTGCTGTTGGTTCGGGTCCAAGAAGCCACGCCCACAAGCGTCTGTTCAAACTCATATCACGCCTAGTGACTACACCAACTGCTGCTTTGACAAGTAGTTCCAAGTCGTCTGGCTTCACTCGATTCTGGATAACATGCGAATCTAACGGGAGATGGGAGACTAGCAGGTCGAGGAAGCCACGCTGAATCAGTAATTGTTCGTCTGAAAGACCACTTGCAAAACAGCGCAGCAAGAGACCTGGTTCAGGAGATGTCACAATGTCAGCGAGGTTGTTTTTAGTGTCTTCAGTACCACTTTGTGGTGTCGTCGACTTCTTCGCATCAGAGGTAGTTTGTGGTCCCAAAGGGGGCAAGGATCGTATCAAGTACGCAAGGGCACCTGAACGGCGGCTCTGGCTGGTTATCGATGCTAGGAAGAAACACTGCCAGAAGAAGGCATCGCCTGAAGAGTGTTGGTTGGTGATTTCTTCGCTATGGGCCGGTCTGATGACACGCTTGAAGCTCTCAACTAGACGCAGTGTTCGATCGAAATCTTCACTTGTCTCGTCTTCCAGGCCAGGAAGCAGGGCAAGAATTATAGATTTTATTGCCGGACGGAGCGATCGAGGGTCGATTTCGAGGAAGTGGCGTTCCAGGAGGTCAAGATAGGGTGCTCGTACAGATAGTGAAGCGAATGAGAGGACTGTAGCCAACCCTGGCAGGTATAGAGGGAGGTCTCTCGACAGACCATCTTTTCCAATGACCGAGAAGACAAGATTGTATAGCTCTAGAGCTTTTTGATGCACACCCGATGGAAGGGAGGGGTTAAGACATTGTGAGAGTCGTTTCGCAACGGTCGCTTTAGAGGGAATCGCATTAATCGATTTTGGACGAGCTTGAAGAGCCTATAATTTGTTAGTGGGAATATTCAAACCTTGGCTTCAAAACACACTTTGAGAAGCTTGTTCAAGAATGAAATGTAGTCTGCCCATTCCTCCAGAGCAGTCTCGAAGAGTATAAGTGCCTTGTCAACTCCATGAGCATACTTGCGATAAGACTTGTCCTTGACAGGATGATCCTCTATAAATATGGTTTAGCAATCTGACTGTTAAACTCTAAAACCGACAGCGCACACATACCTCCACCGAGTTGATTCCTCCATTGTCGCGGAATAGGTGATTCTCGTCCTGAGCTTTCGGGAGATACTGAGCGACGACCGGATCCGGGCTCAAGAGTCATGGCTGCTAACTATTGCGGTCGAAGGCGAAAGTGAGGACATCGGGGTTTTCGTAGCAAAGCGACAGCGCCAAAAGGCATCGCCAGGCGGTTGAGAATCGTGACGGTTGGTTTGACAGCTTGAGATTGAATAGACGTAATCCCAAGCAGGCATACCTTTACCGTTTCCTAGAAGGCTACGTGGAGCATACAGGCAGCTTGCGACTGCATCCACTAAAGACACCCTGAAAAGCAGCGGAGCTTAATGCATATTTAGAGCTCTGATTGGCTTAAGCTTCAAACTTCAAGACCCCTTAGCGCAAGGCTACAACAGCCCCTCCAGCATGACTGGGGTGCGTCATGCCCATGCGTGCATCATCTCCTCTTTCCGCCAGTTCTACCTTGCATATCATTATCTCTTCAACTTCACTCAACATGGCATAATGGCCTTGCCCGCTATATATGGAAGATTGCCGGGTCGTATGATTCTGGCTACTATAAACCTTCTACCGCTTATCCCATAAAATGACTGATCCTCCAGGAAATGCGACAAGCGACCTACGCGCGATCATGGAGTCTAACGAGATGAAACCAAAGCCAGCGTCTCCCGTGGATGAAGATTATCGTCCTCCTCTACCGCCTCGGCCATCTACGAACGCTACTACCGATCCCGCATCTCTGCAAGCTCAAGCGACTACAGCGATAACTCCTGTCGAGATTCAAACACTTTCTTTTCCTGATGGATCCCGGGGAACATTTCCGACTCCTGGCCCCGACTCTCTCCAGAGCCCCGCCGACAGCGGCCATGTCTCTCCTAATCGACAGGACAGTAGTGTCAGCGGTGAGGCAGATGAGACGGCCAGTGTTATGAGCTTTGCGCCGACAATGCGACCTGCTGGCGATATCGCAAGTTTACTTGCTGGTGAATTACACAAGAAGAGCCCGGCTTGGAAAATGCTTCGTACTCAGTCAGCCACCGTTCTACCTTTTGAGAAGGGCAGAATAGGCGCGGACGACCGATTTGCTGAGTTTCATCACGAATTTGACGCTCTCCCGGAGGAATATAATGAAGATGCCGAAGAAGATATCCTACATCGGTGGAAGTCGAAACTGAAGCACTACTTGATTCTGTCATCAGCTGGAAAGCCCATTTGGAGTCGCTATGGAGACCTAAGTCTGATCAACTCCTCTATGGGTGTTGTGCAAACCATCATCTCATTTTATGAAGGTGCCAAGAACCCGCTTCAGGCCTTTTCCGCTGGAAATACTCGCTTTGTTATCTCAACCAAAGGTCCCCTCTACTTTGTTGCTATTAGCAAGCTAGGCGAAAGTGACTCGCAAATGCAGGCACAATTGGAAGCACTATACATGCAAATTCTGTCAACTTTGACGTTGCCCAGACTAACTCATATCTTTGCCAATCGGCCGTCGACAGATTTGCGGAAGCCTCTCCAAGGAACCGAATCTCTTCTATCATCCCTGGCCGATACTTTCACCAAAGGCTCAGCCTCGGCTCTACTCGGATCATTGGAGTGCCTCCGACTTCGAAAGTCTCAACGGCATGCTATAAACAACACGTTCTTGAAGTTACGGACCGAGAAGTTGTTGTATGGTCTCATTGTGGCTGGAGGGAAACTTGTCAGCGTCATTCGGCCCCGTCGTCATTCTCTTCACCCCAGCGACCTTCAACTAATATTCAACATGCTTTTTGAGAGTGACGGCATTAAGGGAGGAGGCGGAGAGAACTGGATTCCTATTTGTCTTCCTGCCTTCAACAACAAAGGTTATCTGTACATGTATGTCAGTTTCTTCGATGGTACCTCTGGAGAGCAAGCTAGCTCTCCGGCTGCAGCACAGGGGCGCTCGTCCGAAGAGGAGATTGCGATGATCCTTGTGAGCACCGACCGGGAGAGTTTCTTCGAGCTGAAGCAGATGCGCGACAATGTTGCACAGCAGCTTGCTAAGAACGGGACATTGGCTATCATCCAAAATGCAACCCGCGCCGGCCGTCCAAAGGTGCACGAAATCGCACCCGGTAGCCAAGTCAGCCACTTCCTTTACAAGTCCCGGGCCAACGTTCAATTCTGCATGGCGTCGCTGGAGCCGCACTTTACTGGAATTGTTGAGCGCAGAAGATTGATGACGACGTATCACGAGCTACACGCATCCATACATGCCAAACACTCGCATCTCAAGGTGCTACATTGTATTGGAGATGATGCCACGTCGCTGGCGTGGACTACGCCTGTGTTTGAGTTTTATTGTGTTGCGGGACCCAATGTGTCGAGAGCAACCATAACACAAGAAGCAAATAAGATCATTCAATGGGCCAGGAGGGAAGAAGAACGCCTTTTCATTATTGGCGGTGGTGTATTCTGAGGACATGCCTCCTATCGAGGTCTGTTTCCTCGTCAAGCCTAAAGTCCAAAACATTTGACCTAGTCATCGGTCATCTCATGGAGCCGAGCAGAATCAAAGTACCCCCAAACGCCGACATTATTCATTATAGCCAGTTCCACCTCATTAACAATTAAGATAAGGGTACTTGGGCGTCGAATCCGATTCATCATTTCGATCCTGATCTCGAGCCTGGTATCTCAGTGACAGTAATAACAGCTCGGTTGTAATCGTTGGTTGATCGGCCACCGTCGGGCTCTGAAGGGCTGATGTTATCTGACGAGGGTGACATTACATCGTTACTTTGGCTCTGGCTTGGGTTGCTGTCGAAGTAGTCGCCTTTGGAGTTGGAACGAGTTCGAACGGCGCCCCATGATTTCTTGGCCCACTCCAGGATACGATCGTTGACCTTTGACCGACGCTTAGTCTCTGACTCCCAGGAAGCATTGTGAAGTCGAAGAGGTGATGGTTGGTCGCCGTCGCATCCAAAGCTGTTGCGGCTGGTCGTGCCGGTAGAAGGATAGCTCATGGTATCGGTTGCTAGTGTTGTTCTCGAGGAGTTCATGATGGCCTCTGAGAACGGCGCATCGAAGTCTTCGCGAAAACGTGGGCTGCGTATTGATGGACTTTGAAGTGAAGACTGAGGTCGTTGGGATTCCAGCAGTTCCCGATCTGGGAGCGGCAGAGTGAGGGCGGGCCGTCGGTCTGCCATTGGGGGCGAGACAGGCTGATTCCAGCACTTGTTGTTTTGTGTGTGTTGACTGAGACGGGTTGTAAGGGAATCGGATCTTGAGACACTGTTACAAAGGATCCGGGTGCGATTGGACGTCGGGAATAAGATCAACAATATTTGGATATTCTCAAAGCAGAAAGCAGAAAGCAGAAAGAAAGTACCTGTTTACTGACAATGGTTTGTTGACTTTCCGCAGCCGGGCGAGAGGGGACCCTTTTGTTCAACTTCAAGGACCCGTTGGACATGTGCCTCCGGCTTTAGCTCAACACTGAACAAGACGATGGCGCTCTAAGTGTGCGATAGACCCCTGACTAGGCTTGGACAAGCAATCGTGGACCCATCGAAGTGGGCTGCACGGACTGCGGGGATGATACGGTGGCCAGTTGGAAGCCAGGCATTGCCAGGTTTTGCAGGCTAGACTCGCCCACAAGGACGGAAAATCTTGAAGGGTGGTCCAGGGCAAGCCACATCGGGGCGTCGAGTTGACGCTTTTGGTGGGAAGCACTTGAAGAGGAACTAAGAGCCACCAGTCACCAATGGCCAGCCCCATGTTCTAATTAAACCCTGTTGCCGAGTCAGATGTTTGACTTCGGCTCTATGCGGCAGCCCGTTTTCGGTACGGGGTTCCGGTCCCGTTCTCATCCTTCCCGGTCCAGGTCCTTTGCCAAGGGTACTCACAAACCAGTTTATCGCTGGACATGTCCGATAGTGATGAGTGAGTCACGCTACACAACGTGATGGCCGTTTGCAAGGGCAATGGCATGAAATCAAGCCTGGACTCGCTCACTGGAGGGCCGATCACGGTGATGACTCGGAGCAGCCTATTGTTGAATTATGCTTTAGTTTATGCTTTTAATCTCCAAGGGAAACCCGCGTGACAACAATAGAAGCCCGTGACATACCCTTCAATAATAAGATTCATACGCACGTGAGCTCCTATCAGCGGTGAAAGGGACTGGAATGGCTAGTTCATCGCACAGACGCAGTCAAGTGGCAAACATCACTCTGTTGGCAATAAACAATAAAGCATACGGGGTAAGCAACCAGTCAATGCGCTGGCATAAATCTTAACGCCCAATGATGCTCGTATTGAGGGGATGGCATTTGAATGAGACGCCACCCACGGTGATTTGCACTTATCAATAGGTGCTTTTCACGTCTGATATGTGTACTAGTACTACTGACTACCCAGAGTTTACGCGCGTCAGTTCTCACTAACTTCCATTTTATGGTGTTTCATGCCATTGAGCTAGAAGGTTATTAGCATGACATAGAAGGCAAACAACTCGTCGATCTTTGCGCCGTCGTTGATAATGCCCTTTAAGAGAGTGGGTCTTATCTCGGAGACAACATGGCGATGGCTTCGTCTGGCGCTAATGGCTTTTCATCACGTGGAGGGAGTGATAGCTCCGGTCTGTTGCCTCCGAACTGCTCTAACACTTTGATAGGAAGGACCCTGAAATGACAGATTACGGAAGGTATCGACGCAGTGTACTTCTGGCTCCCTCTCGGTTCAAGGGAAATCGGTAGTAGAGGTATAGCTCATCTATGCTATAACATTTACTCTATTATTATGATAATCCTGGAAGATTATATATCTTTACAGCTCACATTTCGAAGAGTCTTATCAAATGGATCTGGCAGAATTATGCTTCACAATAGCATTGTAAGTAGTGATTTTAGTTATGTCAAATTAAGACAGGAAATCATGGTTCTTGTTGAACTCCAGGGCTCCTTCCATCGTGGTTGTGTTTCTCGTTCGTTCCTCCAGAATCAGGACCTGCAAGTGCAATTCACAAGACGAAACGGGAAAGTTGTTCCTAGTCGAGGTGAGGGTGAGTCGTCTTGCCAAAGATGGCTGTCTCTTGCTAACATGACTGTCCTTTGAGATGACCTCAACTTCTCAACGCTTCGCCTTCACCAGTAAACATTCCCTTGAGAATGCGTCCACCATTTGCCTGTGACGTTTGTCATTTTGGCTTGTAATCGCCTACTCCAACTTTCTTGGTCTTCTTGGTCCCTTAATCGATCGACGATCACTCAATTATTCCTTGTGCTATCTTATTCTTCCCATCTGCTACATCAAGTTGTCCTTGAAAGGCCATGGACCTCGACGATCCTGGCCACAGGTCGGTCAGCCAAACCTCTCTTCACAGCACCTATCAAACTTATGAAAGGCCGTCCAATTTCGCCAGGCAGCGATCCCCATCCCAACCGCGGCTGCCCTTCCAAAGCTTGAATGAGACGTCTGCTCTCCTCCGCTCTCCTGGACCTTTGGAGAGCATGCTAAAAACGACTACAGAGACGGGGAATATTGGCGTCTTCTCTGTCGAACCTCTTATGTCTTCAGGTACTCTTCGTCAACATCCACGCTCAAGAGCTAGACAGAGGAGGGTGAAACGACCTACTCGCCCTTACAACGATGGCGTTAAGGATGGTCCTGTTCACGACGACCGTAGGTCGCTGCCTTCGAATAGAGACACAACTTCTGAGATCTTCTCACTATACTACGGCTCCCCGGTATATCAGTCTTATCCCAATTCTTTTTCTCCTTCATCGGACGATGGTCAGCGATCACAATCTTTGACAACATGTAGTTCAAGGCGGGTCCCCTCTTGTAAATCTTCTGGGACTTTCCAAAGTCAACAGAGCAGCAGTGGTCTTCAGCGTCCTCGCTCACCATTTCCATATCCGACACGCCTGAAACGCCCTGGAGTACGACCTTCTTCCCCGGCAATGACAGATAACGGTTTCATTGATTACAGTAGAATGGTTGAGATTGACAGAGCCTCACATGTCGGTAACTCCTTTGTCTCCTCTTCCCCTTGACCTTTTGGATTGACTATTAGTAGCGCACGACTTATGGATCGCATATGCCCAGAGGTCGTCGCAATTACCGTCGATATCCCCCTTTATCTCTACGACCAGAGTTCAGTCGATCAATGTCTTCATTACCTACGCGCTCATCACCTGGAGCTTTTCAGAGCGGCTCGGGGGTCAATCGCTCAAGAACGCCAAGTTGGATATCATATCCTCCACGCCAGCACATTCCAGGCGACCGAAGCATTCGGTCAGCCAGTCTAACCTCCATCGTGGAGATGTATCAGGGAAGGTCGCCAAGCGGAGCCAGGCAGCCTCTACGCTCTCCAAGCTCATTCTACTACGACTACACCGAAGAATTCGACACGGCAACCCCTGATGAGTTGGAGTATGCATCACGTTCTTGTTTATCTCCGCAAAAGATAAGGGGCCCCGGCTTCAAGGGTAGGTCAGCTTTGACATTAGGCTGGATGAGGCTAACTTGAGTATAGTCGACTTTGTCGATGAAGAGCTCAAATCAGCTTCGTGGCCAGCTCAAAGCAATTCGCCGAGACACACTACTCCCCAGCAAACTTTCGAACTCGATTGTAGCACTGATTTTCAGCAAGCTCCAGCTCCTACGGACAGGATGCATTCATCCTCGGCGCCACCTGCCTGCGTGGAATCAACCAACCAACCTGAAGTCAACAGCTTTTAGCAAAAGCAGTCAGTTTATCGAGATATTGAGCTCTCAGTTGTTTCTGGACACTGTCGTAGTTCAAGGACAATGAGCGCAGGGCCTACAGAATATGGCACGAACATGAAATCCCAAACGGGACAGCCCAAAGAAACCTGTCTCACCAGCTCGATCCTAGTTGAACATGGCTCTATCGTGCAATCTAGGAACAAGGGGGAGGATGAACCGTCCATCAATGGGAAAGAAGTCATTCAAAGTAGTGTTGATGGCAATCCAGTACAGGAGCTTCACCATGTTCACTCAGAAATGCCAGGTACATGCCCAAGAAAGCGGCCCTCGCATGAGAACGAAGATTACATGGCGGCAAAGGCAGATGCCTACAAAAAGCACCACCGCCGAAACCCTGCCAACGCGAATATCATGGTCGCGAGCGAAAAGAACTCCGCTAAGCCCGGTCTCGTTCTGCGCAAAGGCAACGCCAATACTGACATTCTTTCACCCAATCCGATCTCTCCCGCGCATCAGCTAAGGGTGACAAACAGTATCCCCCAGTTGATGAAAGCATTGCCCCCGCTGCCTGATGAAGCATACGAAGACAAATCACATTATGGACCTTCATCCACCGAAGCCGAAGTTTCAACGGGCTTGCTCTTCGCCAGCAGTCCTACTGGTACCACCGCGCCGGTAGAGTCCGATTCAGGTGCGGGTTTACTGTCTTCAATACCTTCGCCATATGACAATAAGTCAGAAAACCCATCTCGCCATGAAATACAGCCTAGCCCATCGCGATTCAAAGTTCGTCTGAGATCATCTCACGCGGCAGGATTTCACAGCAAGTGGAGTTTTGAATCCTCGAGCGTCCCCCCGAGAAGTTCAAGCAACCCTATCAAACCCAGGCTCAAGCTTAAGGTATCTCGAAACAGAATAAACCAAAAACGTTTGATTCAAGATGGGACAGTTGTACGCAACGACGGTCTTCGGCAGTACAACTCACTCCTTGAGTTGAAAAACTTCCCTCAAAGAGACATACTCACAGATCGATCCAGTTTTGGAGAATCACTCGAAAAGCAATTGGCTCAAACGAGCGTCGATAATCGACTTTCCAACATTGACGAAGGCACCATGCGAAGTCCCTCACGCCAGCTATCTGACCAGTTCGACATCCCTTATCCGCCTTCGGCTAGGGGGATCGTAATGGCTTCACTAGTGACACAACCAAAGCTTGAGAGTGAGCTAGAAGTTTTGAACCAACAGCGGGACTCTGAAATGACAGCAGGTTTTAATACGTTGGGGAAGAGGACATCATTTCTTCGGCCACGCGGTACGATAATGGCAAAACGAAGAAAGCCGAAAGGGTTATCAACCTTGTGTCGAAAAGATTCAACACTGTTGCGATCTAATGTGGCTCGCAATAGCTCTTTAGATGACTCTATCATAGCCCCTAGCCAGGTAGACTCAATACGGCCACGAAGGTCGCACAAGAAGATGAGACGAATGAGGCGTTGGGCATCAGAAGCAAAGCGGGCAGTACATCTGTACGTCAAGAGAACCCTAGATCGATCCCGGTCTTCGGACAGCCAATAATAGCATGGAGATACTATATTATTGAGAGTCCTAGAGATGAGAATGTTTGGTACTGAGAATGGTGGTTTGAAGAATTATCTTGGGGTGGGCATGCTCAACAGCTTGGAGCGAAGACTCGGGCAGTGGCGTATGGCTTAATAGAATTGCGTCTCAAACATATGTATGTCGGAGTGAATCAGTTCAGAACTAGTGCTAGTGATGCAATGTATTATTATAACTGTCAATGTCTCAGGAGGGTACGGCACAAAGCTCATAATGGCTGTTGACTGACTGGTCTGTTCTTATGCCCTGGATATGACCGCGGACAGAGAAATGAGTAGCAGACGATGCTAAAGTACTCTTACGATGAAAAAGCAAGATGAAGTGTAAGTATCTATATTGCTATCTATATACCAAGGGTATCAAGTATATAACGATGAAGAATGGCTGCAAAATCATAATCATAGTCGTAAAATCATTACTGCTTGGTGGATTCACTCATGTCGAGCCAAGCCTGGCAACGCTTCTGTTGGCCCTTGTCAACACTCTCCATGGTATTGTTATCCAACTGGAAAACCAGACGGCGCTGATCATCACCCCAGTTCTCCCATTTGGGAGCATCCTTAACACGGTAGGTATTGGGATCTAAGCTACGAGCGAAGCTGATCCAGTAGTTCTGAACAATGGGCACCATGGGTGCGTTGTAAGTGCGATAGCTTGGTCCTGCCAGGGCAGCCGTCATATCCGGTCCAAAGACTGCGGGACCATTGGCAACGTGAGGAACGCCAGTGCCGTCTTTGATAAAAGACTCGATCTGCACGTTATAGCGGTAAGACCAGAGAGTCTTGGGATCAGCGTGGTCGGCAAAGGCGTTGAGCATGTTGTTAGTTGGGCAGATGAAGGTGGCTTCGCCATAGGCGCGCGAGGCCGATGGGAACCAGGTGTCGTGCTTTGCGATTTGGGGCTCGCGAGGGTAGAGATCGAGGATGGTCTCGGTATCGTTTTCGGTGAGATAGGGGTATTCGTTTTGCATGTAGCGGATGAATTGGGCAGAGCTGCCTGCGTTGACGGCGTATTTGGAGCCCTCTGAAATCTTGAATCAGTATATTTCATCTCAGAAAAGTAGTGAGAACACTTACCGTTGGTACAAGAACCAGAGAGAAGAGGCACCTTGACAAAGTCACCCTTCTCGTAGAGATTGTGCGGGAAGTCTGGGAACATATCGCCATCGGTGGTAGGAGCCCAGTAAAAGTAGGACTGATACGTGCGGCCGTCGAAAGGAGCCTTGCGATTTTGGGCTTGAAGCTCTGCTGAAGTCTTTCCACGGAGACAGTCCATCGTTTTGTCGGCATCGGAGCATTCTGTTCCGTTGACAACTCGCTCGAACTGGTACTCGAGATCGTCGGGTTCTGGGAGACCGGGCATAAAGGTCGACTCGGCGATGGCACCCGCAAAGAGGCCCTCGTCTTTTCCACCGTAGGTAACAAGTTGAAGAGCCACAGACCCCGCTCCAGCTGATTCACCGTGGAGAATAACATGCTCAGGATCACCTCCAAACTCGGAAATGTGCTCCTGGACCCATTTCAGGAGAAATCGTTGGTCCAGCAGACCCGCGTTAAGATCGCCATCCTCCTTGACCTCCTTTCCAGCGAGGAACCCGAATAGACCGACGCGATAGTTGAAGTTGACAAAGATGATGTTGTTGTCAGAGACGTTGACGAGTTGAGTACCGTTGACGTAGGCAGCTGCGTTTCTAATGTAACCGCCGGATTGGAAGAAGACCATGACGGGGAGTTTAGAGTCGGAGGTGGCGTTGCCGGGAGCCCAGATGTTGACAAAGAGGCAGTCTTCGTCGATTCGAGAGCTGAGGCCATCGTCTACTCCTGGACAGTATGCGCCATACTACACAGAGGGGTTAGGAACTGCATATATAGGTCAATTGGGGGTTGGGTTTACCTCTTGGGCACTCTGAGTTCCCTCAGTAGACTCAGGCTCAACGGGTGCACGCCAGCGAAGATCGTCGATGGGGGCTTTGGCATAGCGGATGCCAAGATACTCGTGGATATCGTTCTCGAGGACATTGCCTTCATATTCGGAATAGCCCAGATCAACGAATGGACCGTCTCTTTTTGTGGTTTTATTATGTTTCTTTTCGTCATCGTCGTCAGCGTTTTTGTCTTTATCATCATTGTCATTGTTGTCGTCGGGTTTTGAATAAGGGTCATGGTTATCGGTGTTGTCATTGGCAGCGTTTTGATCCACGGAATTGTGCTCCTTTGAAAAACACACAAAGGTTTAGTTGCGCTTCAGAGCATTTCACAAAAACCTGCTGAGAACGAAATCACGAAGCACTTAAAAAAAAAATAACTTACATTCTTCTTAAGACCAAAGTACAAGCCGAGCGTTAAACTCAGCACGAGTACTATGACAAGTACGATGGCACCTATTATGAACCATTTTCTCCGACTGGGTTGTTTCTTTTGGGGTGCTGTTCCATTGGGAACGTGATTTGAGTGGTCGGAGGAGATGTCGGAGGCGATGTCTGAACGTTTTGGTGTGACAGGACTAGTTGACATGTTGATCAATGACTTCTTCAGAGACAGAAAGAGTCTCTGAGAGTCGTGTAGGTGGGTGACAGAACAACCGGGGAGTCAACGCGAGAAATCGAGTCGTCAAGCTACCACAAGTTACAAGTCAAAGTAGGCATGAAATCATAGGTTTATAATAGAAAAGACGAAACAAAGAAAGAGAGCAACTAAACTAGGAAACCGGGCTGACACTGGCAGTTAATATGCAAGGGCGAACACCAGGAACCAAGAACCAAGAGCCAAGAGGCCCAGGCCTTATTAGGCTTATTGATTGCTCATGGCATGGGTCGTGTCATGCCCGTTCAGCCGTTGTCTCCCACTCTCCGTCCCTTATCCTCCGACTCCGTTCCCGTATAGACCGTTAGGACCCTTGTTGATCCCAAGAGCCAAGTCGGCCGCTGCACCCGTACATATGATAGCTAGGTACATTCATTACGCGACATGACAGGGCATACTGTTGGGTACCTTGGTAGCCAGGAACCCCTAAAAACAGAAAATGGGTCAAGAGCCAAGACGTTGAAGCGAGCAGAGAATTCCGCTTTTTCTCTCTGGCCCGTGCTATGTACAAATTCCGTGTTATGCCCAGGTCCTCGCTCTCGTATCTCCGACGCTATTGGGTCGAGACTAAAGACAGAGGCTGTGTCTGAGAAAAAGACCGACAGCTTGGCCAACAGTGAAAGCCTTGACCCGTTGACACAGCGAATGGCCTTGTTCAATGAGGAATAAAGACCCGATATTTCCTGTCTCTTGGTGTCAGCCGTTTACTGTCCGATACAGGGCTACCCGACAATTTGGTGCGTGTTATTGGTCGAGATTCGACACTACTGTAGGAACCCAGGCTAAACGAGCATCCCGGCCGAAATCACTAATTGCGGGTCCGAGGTCCGAGTCGAGATTATTTCATCTATCAAATCAAACCAAATCAAATCATGCGAATGGGGCCAAAGGATGCTCGCTGCTCGCTGCTCGCTGTTGCAGTCTGCGGCGCAGGCGATAAAAGTACTACCTGGTCAACTACCAACAGCTTCTTGGCGGTCCAAGGCTAACACAAATGGCCTCATGTTAATCGCTCTCCTCACCAACACTCACTCGGGCACTTCCTAAATTGGTTGGTTGGTCTAGAGACAGTCGAGTCCAAAGGGAGATCAGAAAATCAAACAAGGGCACGTCGCATCCATCTTTGGCGTTGCACCCACTCGCTAGTAGACATCCCATCCTCCGAGGCCGATCTGCCTACGCCTAGCAAGGCTGAGCAACCTGTCAATCCCCATGATATATGAGGTCAGGGATCAACATTAATTTATCAGAATAGTTGAATAATTACTGTGATTATTTGACAGACACAATGCCAAAGAGACGCTGCTCGTCCCAGCCATCACACTCTCTCTATTGACCATAAATATCTCATCACATCACATGGCCCCCTGGCCTCAACGCCAAGACTGACTATTCTTTCAGCTCAGCTCTCCTCTTTCGATTGTCACCCAAAAGTTCCTAGTCGTCCGTGGCTGCAGCTTGTCCCCGCCACTACCGTTCTATGCTTATGCTGTGCCGCCGGGGGGCTTGGCTTTATTTTAGCTGTCACCAAACCTTACTTTGATGTCCTCGCATCAAGAAAGATGTCTCAAAGACACGAACTCCGCTGACGATGGATTACTTTAGGGCATGTCCTCCTAAGATTCGGACGATGCAGTTCTACTAGCCTCATGGCTCCTCCGAAGATAGCTGCTGAGAGAATTCGTTGTACTTACATGATGCCCTGGTCTCATGCTGTTGGTTGGTCAAACAACCTGCCCTGTAAGGCACAATCAGCGAGCGCTTGGAAAATCCGTTTTTGGTGAAGCTTGTTGGACACCCTGGCCGGTGAGTGAGACGCCTTACCGATAACCTTGCAGGATATCGAGGCGCAAGTTGCTGTCATTGGCAAGGATGTCCATCTTGTGCACAGACAGATCGAGGAACACGTGCTGAGGCTTGCAGAAGCTCATCAAAGTTAGCCACCAAGGCAAGCGCTAAGCAATCAGCCAGGGGAATTTACATGTCGTCAGTGTAGAGCCTTTGAAGTATCATTCAAGGTTGATAGTTGTATCCTACATAGAGTATTCATAATTGGCTTGTTTGGAGGTTGCGTGGGAGGTTATGATTTTAGGACCAAATACTGCCGTGTAAAAGCCATGTCTGATGAAAGCAAGGAACAAAGAAATGACTAAGGATGGAATTTGCCACCTCAGTTTGCTTAATGGCCACTGACAACTGATGACACTGCTTGACAGTTGTCCTTCAACAATAGACATACAAACATCCTCCGCCTAACATTTCGCATCTTGTTTGTTCTTTACCGGTAAAACTCTCTTGAGCGCCTCTTTTCTCCAGGTTACTCCCACTTGCATTCTTGGTTTAACTTGTTCTAAGTATACATATATCCCTTCCAAGCCTAGTAACAACCCAGGCCCTTTAAATATTATCAATCACTTTTTCATTATTATCATCATTACAGTTATTATACTTCATCATTTATAATTTAGATATCTCTATCTGTGAGGTGCCTTCATCTCAGTACTCGCCATGCTCTATCGCCAACATACAGTAAGTCTCTGCACCTTTACGACTTGAGAGTAAACTCCTGACCATAAGAAATAGTGAACACCCGACCAAAGCGTCGGCATTGAGAAAGTTGCCATGAATAAAGATCCGCATGATCGCATTCGCGAGGCTGCCGTCGAGTATGATGCGATAACGGAACGCCTGCAACAACGGGCAACCCCATCTTCAACAATCCTGTCACACTACCGGACCGGCTGATTGAAGGTTTTATGCAATTACGAGAGACTCCCAGTGGTTCATTCCAAACTTCAAGCAAGAGAATACACATAACAGAGATTCTGGGGAAGATCAAGATGCCGTCATGAAAGAGGGCAAGGACAGCGACGTAAATAGTGATGAGAACTACAACGCAACAGAGGTAGTTCATTCCCTCAAGGGGCTTGGCCACGGGATCGTAAGTCTTCGCGCCAACAACATTGGATTCGTCATAACTGACTATGAATCTCTATCAAAGGCTGCTAGGCATAGCATATCAGCGCCTTGTCCTATCATAGGCTTGAAAGGCTATGTTACCCTGTTTCTCATTAACGTCGCGTAGCAGCAGTTACTATATAGTCAGAAGACTTCCGATTCAGGAAAGAATTCAGACGATGCACCAGGTTTTGGAAAAACTCTATCAGCTCTTGCAACGACCGCCATGTCCTCTCAAAGTACAGGTGGCTCTCTTTCATACTGCCGTCAGTGGAGGGCAGAGAGTGATCGTTCTCTGGATAGGTCGGCATCAAGCTCAGGTCTGGTTTTATGTCTAATTATTTGCTTTCTTCTTGTGAAGGCAATGGTTCTGTTTAGCTTTTGAGTTCATGATCACGGTACTCTGAAAACACTGTGGCATATACAAGATAAGTATAGCTGCTTTAGGTTGAACTTAGACTACAAGCTTGAGATCACAGTAGAACTTGACTTATACAATCGATTATATCGTCCTAATCTCTTCAAAGTTTCTTTTCTTTGTCTCCTAAACCATCCTGTTAGACATAAAAGAACTGAGTCAAGCTTACCCTAGAATTCTGGGCTAGGCGCTCAGATTTTGTGTTTCTCCACATTCGAGAATAGCCAGATACCAAGTAAAACTAAAGTCTATTATGTCATATATTGTGAGTTCAGGCAAAATCAATGTCTACTGATGATATGAGCATGCAGATGGTTGAGCAGGTGTAGTAAATAGGTACTAACTAGAAGCCCGGCTAAAGTCAAGTGACAGGTCCCCTAAACTAACGCCAGCAGGGGCTTTATTCTTGGCGCCGAAACAGGCCATTTCCACCACCAACCATGACCACGCATCTGCAGTACGACCTCGAATAAATTGCTTCTTGAATAGAGCAAAGACACACGGTGCAATTCAATTAGGACATTACTGAATACAACTAAGTCCCTCATCATGGAGGAAACGCCAATGGGCGAGTCCATCAAGATATCGTAAGTATTCCCCTCATCCAACTCTGCTCCACTTTGATGAGCTGACTCGAATGACTACTATAGTTGTGAGCGATGTCGTCGCCGCAAGGTGCGATAGTCATCTCTTATATCGTTAGGATCATGTGATGGACTAACATATCAACTACAGATCAAATGTGATCGTAAACGACCATGCTCACGATGTGTCAAGGCGGGTACAGAGTGTATCCTCAGCGGTAGCGGAGAGAAGCAACGGTATGACTCTACAACCCTGCCAGAATCGAGAAACCTCACTAACGCTCTTAGGCCAATATCAAAAGGCTACGTTCAGGCTCTAGAGGGTCAAGTTGCATCTCTTGAGCTGTTGATACGCAAGCTCGCCGTTGCTGACAGCGCAGAGAGAGACGAGATGTTGTCTGAGATAGCCCTCTCACCACCAGCTTCACTCGACATCCCACACAAGTCACCAATAGATCACCCCAAATCAAACACTGACCCTAAAGTAGTGGCTGCTCAGGTACGCTCTGGACAGCTAAGACGGCCTCGATCAAGTCACGCAACTCAATTCTTTGGCGGTACCAGCGCTTTTCACATCCATCTCTCCCAGGATGTGTCGTTATCACCAGAAGAGATGACTCCTCATCACGAATCAAGCTCAACACCTCTTATGATGAGCAGCATGCAGGAAACAAGTAATACCAGCAGTCCGCGCGACCCTGCTTTCGTATACGCACCTCACGACGAAACTTCGCAAGCGTGCATGGCCGCCTACTTCCAGTATCAGTATCAGTTCCATATGCTCATCTACAGAGAATACTTTCTCCGAGACTATGATGTAGGCTCAGGGAGATACTACTCGGATGCTCTTCTCTTTGCTATTTGCTCATTGGGTGCCATGCAACTCGATGATTCTCGCTCAGTGTCCGATATTTTCGCCCACCAAGCTCAGCAGCTCATATATGGAGCCCTGGACAGCCCAGAGCTCACCATTCTACAAGCCTTGGCCCTACTTGGATATCGCGAGATCGGCGTGGGACACACGTCAAAGGGCTGGCTTTTCGCCGGCATGGCCTTCCGTCTTGCTCATGAAATGGGCCTCCACCTTGACCCAAATAACTGGGACGCTTCAACAGAGGGAACTTCCAACCGCGATACCGAGATTCTAAGACGAGTCTACTGGGCTATTTTTATCGCTGACAAGCAACTGAGTCTCTACTTTGGAAGACCTCCAGCTTTACACCCTAGTGAATCAGACGTTCGTAACACTATCAGACTGCAGTATCCCCCAGACTGGGAGGGCTTGCTCGACACATACATCTGTAAGGGTGCCTCAGCGACGGAGTTCGAAGATGGCGTTGCTCTTGTTGGCTCTTTCATCTACCAGGCAGAACTATGCAAGATCGCCCACCTCATGATCACAGATCTCTTCGAGAACCGCCGAGGTAACGTGGACGCAACAGTAGCTGCAGCCAGGTCACGGCAAATACACGTGTCGCTCACAAAGTGGCTCTCAAGCCTCCCCGGAACCCTTCACTGGAACCAATGGACCGTAGGCGTGGTGCAACCTTCTGTGCTTCGCATGCAGTGAGCCGTCTCTTCAATTTGTGTCATTGTGTTGTATCATGTTACTGACCAGTCGCAGTATGCTCTTCCATACTATCATGATCATCCTGCATCGACCACCCTCACACATGTATGAGAAGCAGGGCATCGCTGAGAGCGAAGACGTCGAGATCTGCTACGAATCACTGCAGGCCATTCTCCGTCTAATGCGGACATACTCACGACACTATCGCTTCCGCTCACTACCGCTGGACTTTGTACAAACCCTGTCCACCGCAGCAGGCACCATCATGATGAAGCGCTTCTTCCAATGCGCATCGTGGGAGGACTCTGACATTGCACGATCGCTATCGACCGTCATTGACGCTATGGAGGAAGTCCAGCACACGTGGCCGTGCATGGGCGAGATCAAGGACTATGTTGTGCGAGCGCGCAATGCACAGGTCGTGATGCCCCCCGAGGATCCTCTCATTGGACCGGATCTAATGAACGGCCTGGAACTGGGTCACAACGTGACGGCTGAGCTCATGGCTCAGTGGGGCGAGGAGTTGGGAACGCTTGTGACGGATGAGTTCTTGAGTATGCAGCTTCAGGGTACGGAACCTGGTGTGATGGCGCCGTTTGACTTTAATCAGGCGCCTTTGGGGCCTCAGTAATTGAA
>JAASAY010000165.1:0-113344 GCA_014822085.1 Fusarium stilboides
GTGCAAGGTGGTCGCCAAGAGGGGGGAGAGATTGTTCAGTTGCTGTGAGTGGCCAGAACCGAAGCAGTGCAGCGCAGGCGGGAAAAGGTACCACCTTTGTTTTTTTTTGTTGCTCGCTCTTCTTTCTTTGCGGCCGGGAACCGGAAGAAGGAGGGGGGGAGGGGGGGGTTGGGTTTAAGGGAGCCTCTGAAGGAAAAGCGCGTGCACGTCAGTGAATCTTGCCCGGTCGGAGGCGCGGGGGTATTTATGAGAGAAGAAGGCAAACTCCGCTGAGCCGTTGACTTGTCACTATCGGGGCGCGCAAACTTGGCAAGGGGATGGGGGGAGGAAAAATTTAGTTGGCCGAGTTTTGAAGCCAAAGGGGAAACGAGCGTGCACGGGCCATGCCAGGCTTTGGTTTGGGTTGTCTGGGTTCTGGGTTTGCTCATTGCGATCGCTGCTGGGCTGGTGGCTGGGGAACATGTGGCTGCGAGGTTGGGCTTGCATCGTGGACGGGAGTTTGTTTCAGAACCGAGATTGAGAATTAGAGTGTCGTCAGAAGAAACATGAGACTTGAATGAATTGTATATTCTGGAAGACATTTTCATGAAATACAGATACCTTTGTATTTTACTGAGCTTATGGAATGACTTCCATCACATCTTATAAAACACTGAACGTGGCTGGTGAAAGTGGCCTTTTCAGATTGGGAAGGTCCCGTCCCGAGTAGACACGGCTTAGTTTGACGACGGTCCCGGAATGCCTGCGTTTCCCGAGTTCTCGTCTTACAAGATGATCCAGTCAAACCAAGAGCTGCAGACAGACAATTAATTTCGCGGGTCAACTTCAGATGAAAAACTCACTCTTACAATGCATAGAGTTGGGGGTGATCAATGCAAGTACTAGACGAGCAGGCGATGTCCTTATATCTCAACCACATGCATTAACTTTCGCGACAACTCTCTTACACGCTCTTACACGTTGTCGCGTCGCGTCGCAAAGGTCAGCATGCAACAAGGCATCATAACGATCTATCGATACTGACCGCTATACTGAAGCGAGGACGCATCATTGAACGGGCCTTGAGCCGGGAGACACGGGGCCCACTTGATCTCAAGTCGAGGGAAGGGGATGGATCAGGTGACCGTGCACTCCCGTTGCAAACAATGAAATTCGGGCAATCACTTTCGGGTTTCTAGCTTGTGATACCCAAGATCCGTGACTTTGGGTAACTATAAACATTCTATCTGAAGCCAGCTTTGTTTGTACCTAATCTCCTAGAGGCCACGGACTGCATATTGATCCGACGAGCAATGTTAAGGCTCCCGATACGGCCAATTACAGCTCGTCCTAGATCCACCATCTCCCCATCTCTTCCAATCAGACTCCACTTCATTTAGAGTCTGCGGTGAAGCCAATCACTGTTATTAAATGGCAGGTGGCTCAGAACACTAAGTTGCCAGAATAACCAATATGTACTTCGATCTAAGAATCAACTAAAGTGCCTGATTTATTTTATCATGTCTTACCTCAACCTTGATTAGCATAGTCGCGATTCTTTGCTGGATCGCCTGAATAGCCTTTCAAACGCAAGGTTAGGCCGCAGAGAAAGTGTTTAACCAATCATGAACTGTAACAGTCACGGTTGTCTGCTTGCTAATGGGTGGCAGCAGCCTTCACATGTGCCACACCATGACTCATCTCATGTGGCTCACGGTCGACTGCAGGAGGATTCCGTGTGGCTGCTTATCACCATGTGATCACCCGACTCGACTCTTATCGTTGCTTATGTTATCCAAAATTTCCTGCTGTTGTGGGGGTAAACTGCAGTCGCCAAGGCTCGAGCCAAAAAAAAGTTCCTTCACTTGAGACGAGCGACGGCTTCGTCAAATTTTCCAGCTGATAACGCCAAAGATATTCACTTTGCCCATTCTAAACGAGCAATAACGAAAATTCAAGGACAACAGTCGAATTCCCCACCGGCTTCATAATTGTGTCCGTCTTTGATCCCTATCATTGACCTTTGACAATCCCTGCACGCGATCTCTGCGCCGCTTCACACATCCAAACCAATACCACAATGTCAACAAAACGCAAAGCGCCGGTCAAGCTGGCCACCCCCGTCTCTCGAACCAGCGCTCGAATCCCCAACAAGTCCATCATCGACGAGTCCAAGGCCTCCATCGCCGGCCCCGAAGCCCTCCAGAGCTCCAACGTCGAGACCATTGAGATCTCGTCCGATGCCGACAGCGACGAAGACCTCTCCGATGCTGAGAGCCCCGAGGAGCAGCAGCCCGCCCAGGAGACCGCTGCTGTGACAACTGCTCGCTCAAAGACCGCCAAGCAAAAGACCAATGGCCAGTCCAATGACGAAGATTCAGATGCAGAAGCTACATCGCCCTCGTTTGGAGAGCTTCTCCGCGCAGAGAACGACATCATTGATGTTCCCTCGGCCCTGAACGGCGCAGTCGTCGCTCAGCCTGCGCAAAACGCCATCGCGCCCCCGACGCATCAGTCCCTTACCACTGTCCTCTCTCAGGCCCTCCGTACCGACGACACAGATCTTCTCGAGTCTTGTCTGCACACCACCGACCTTCCCACTATCCGCAACACCATTGAGCGCCTCGACAGCGCCCTCGCCGGTATTCTTCTCACTAAGCTCGCCGCTCGCCTGTACCGTCGTCCCGGTCGCGCTGGTAACCTCATGACCTGGGTCCAATGGACGCTCGTCGCTCATGGTGGCGCCCTGGCATCGCAGCCAAAGGTCATTCACAGCCTCAGCGGTCTGCAAAAGGTTCTCGCCGAGCGCGCAAAGGGTCTATCTAGTCTGCTTTCTCTCAAGGGCAAGCTTGATATGCTCGAGGGCCAGATGGATCTCCGCCGCAAGATGTCCCGCGGCGCTGGCCTCCACACTGGCGGCGATTCAGACTCCGAGTCTGACGAAGATGAGGACGTTATCTGGGTTGAGGGCGAAGATGATGCTGCGCGCACCCCTGGCCGACGGCGCGGTCTGGATACCGACTTTGACGACTCAGACGACGACGCCGATGTTCCTATCACTAACGGTTTTGTCGGCGACTCTGATGATGAGGAGGATGTTTCAGCCGGCGAGGAAGACGACAGCGATGCCGAGGAGTCTCTCGATGAGGACGAGGTCAACCATGACGATGTGGATGAGTCTATGGGCGAGGATGAGGAGAGCGATGTCGAAGCCGCGGCTGCACCACCATCCAAATTGCAGAAGACAGCTGGTAGCTTTGGCAAGCGGAGATGAAGAAAGGGTATGGAATTAAAAAGCATGTAGAGGGGTGAGAGGGGAGGGAAACCGGCTTGTTATCATCCTGGCGTTGGTCTTGTAGACTTTGGGTTGCTTTAATTTTTTCTGTATCTCTGGCAATATGACGAGTTGATACCTCCCCATGCTCAACATTCACTCCTAATGTTCAAAAAAATGGTTCATGTCATCATGTTCATGCTCCTTATCTAAAACTACAGGAATAAAGTCCCATAAAAGCTAGATTAAAACGAATAAAATTATGCCTTGTCAAAAATTGCTGTATCCATCCAGCTTGCAGTACTTCCAGCGCCATGCCATGCTAGGTGCCATGCTTTACAATAAAAAACAAAGTTCCTGAATATTTAATACCACCATTTGTGACCTCTATACGAGACACCCAACACCGATGTTAATAATCATGCGCTTTGGATGAGTCCCCTTCTCTTGTGTTTCCTTATGAATAGTACAATAGATGTGTGGTTAGGCAGTCTGGTTCTCGAGCGACCCAGACTGCCCTTTGAGATTGTGACGTAGTCAATATAAATAATTGACCTCCTCATGGGAGGACACCCTGGCGCCACTGCTCGATTCTGTTGGTCGAACCACCTTGTCCAGGCATCTGCATACCTGGCATTTGCATACCGGGCTGCAGCATGCCTCCGCCGTACACGCTCATAGCGCCGGCGCCGTAGGGACTCATGGTGTTCATGCCATTGCCGGCATATGGGGCTTGCTGCATCGGAGCGCCGTAGGTGCTGAACACGGCGCTCTTTCTGTGGTTGAGAGTTGGCTGGTTGAACACCTGCGTATGGAGAGCCGGAGAAGACATGGCCGCTTGGGAATTCTGACCGCCAAGACCGTTGTTGAAGGTGCCTCCACGGTAACCACCAGATTGAGCATTGCTAGGGCCAACTAAATTCTGCGGCATCTGGCTTCGATAAGCTGCCATTTTGGCGTCACGTTCTCTCACAAGCCTTCTTTCGCGTTCAAGGCGTTCACGCTCCGCCATGGCAGGATTGAGCTCTCTCTTGTGTTGCGCAGTTAGAACACTCGACAGTTGATGCATTTGCCCATTGACTCCAGGTATCGGTGCTTCGGGCTCCTCAGCACTGGCGTTCAACTGATTGAAGCTCATTTCTCGTTCACGAGCCTCTCGCTCAGCCTGCAAACGACGACGGCGCTGGCCCAGGGTTTCTTCTTCGCCGGTCTTGGGCTTTTCGGATTCTTCATCCTTCTTCTTCTTCTTCTCCTCGGGATCCTCAAACTGATTGAGCAGCTCTACCGAGAAGGCTCCACTAACAGGCCGGGCTTTAGGCAGTAGGTTTTCTGCTTCCTCCTTAGCGGCAAGGCGCCGTTTCCTGTCTGCCAGAGTCTCGCCTTCAAGCTCATCGTCCGGCTCAGTAGATGCGTTCTGTACTGAAAGCTGTGCCACAGATTGATGTGCCGAGTGAGGTGTTGGTGGAAGATGGTTGACGCTGAGGTTATTCATGCTCGGTCTGTTAGTGATAACCATGGATCGGGGATCCTGGCCGTGCAAACGGGCTCGACGGTGACTAAGAGGCTCATTTTCTTCTATCTCACGACGCTCCATTAAGCCGATGGGCCGTTGCAGATCCATGACATTCTTTGCACCCTGGTTTCGTGCCGCAATGACAGCCAAAGGTGTATCTTCATCATCAGAATCTGATTCCACAGGATGTGCCTCCCCATCTTCCCACGCCAAATTGATGCGCTTGTTGTTTCTAGTCTTCTTCTGAGTTTCGGCAACAGCATCCATCTCGAGCAGTGTCGCATGCATACCGCCAGGGAACGTTCGTTGAGTGCGTTGTTTCTGCTGCTGTTTACGCAGCTGCAGTTCGGCCAATAGTGTTGTTGGGGGTCCGTAGTAGCCATCTTCATCAGAGAGGTCTTCCGCCTCTTCCTTAGCTGCCTGTTGCTCATCGTCACTGTGGCCATCACTGCGACCGTCGACACTACGAGCCAAGCCTTCGTGCTCGTTCGCATTTGTATCAGCGTTGACTGGTCCCAGTCCAGACTCTGATTGAGTTGCCTTTTGATTATTGTCATCACTGACATGACTGTGACGTTTGCCAAGCCACATGAAAGAGGAACGTTTTCTCGCATGCTTTTTGTCGGGTTCCGGCTGGAGAACGGTGGACGCAGCAACTGAAGCTCGCTTCTTTTCCTTGCCATACACTTCCTTGCCAAGTCTACCGGCGCGTTCGTGATCAGTGAAGGCACTGACTGGGGCGTTTGCGGATGCATCAAGGATGCTCTCGAGGGTAGCCATGGCTGAGCCGTCCTTGACCTCAATTTCCGGCTGCGTTGTATCGGGCAAATCGAAGTAGGCGCTTGCCCTCAGTTGCGGTGGTAGGTTCGACATTCTCGATTTTCGCTTGTCAAGGTCGTTCCGAGACAACCGTTGAGGGCGCCTTAGTCCCTCAGCTGGCGCATTAGGGTTGGCTTCAGGTTGCACCGCATGGGCATTGTCCCCTTCAGAATGCACTGAGCGAACCGTTTCTGGTTCCTGACCAAGACCACCAAAACCATCGGTTGATAAAGCGGCAAATGATTCTCGATGACCAGCGAGAGGATCAGGTAGCCAAGAATCTCTGGTGGTATCCCGTTCCGGAGCATCCAGTACCTGCGATTTTCTATTGCCTTCAAACATGGCACTCATCACCTGGGAGCGTCGCTTGTTTCTTTCACCGGCTTTAGGCTTGTTGGACAGCTTGGGAGGTAGATTGAGCATGGCAGGTACACGAGCCGGGTAGTAGAGCATCTGCTGACCAGACTCGGGATCCATGTAAGACTGTGGTCGAGCCATGTCCGAAGGGGGCATCGGTCGCTGCGGAGGTCGAGGTTGAGGTTGAGGCTCCAAACCATCAGGAAGAGCATAAGGGTCTTCCTGCTCAGGTACCCAGTGAACCCCATCAAAGTCGCCAAACGCATCTTGACATTGTTGGAAGGTCGTGTCTGAATGTGAGCTTCCGGGTCGTTTAGGGTCTCGGGATTCTTGGTCGGCAAGAAGACCAGTGTTTGCTTCGGCGTGTGGGTGCTCATCCTTGCGATCAAGAAAGTCTCTGTCTCCCATCATGTTTTGGAAAACATCGGTTGCGGGCATGTTGGCATCACGAAGTTCGTCGGGTAGGAGAGATTCATTCTCAGGGTTCTTGGGAGGGGTTTTGTCGGCCATGTCGAGAACGTCCTGGGTTAGTGCAATAGGTTCAGATTCAGAGATCTCAGCAAGTGAGACCTTTGTAGATCGGACGCTTCTAACAGACGCCTTGCCCGGGCCGTGACGTGACAAGACTGAATCTAGGTCAAAGTCTGGTCGGCCAGCCGAATTCTTGGACCCTGATCTGAGACGTCCGGTAAAGGAGTGGTTCGGAGAAAGTACGTATCCGCCAGGGGAATACCCACCGTGACGGGCAGCGTTATTTGTCGAAACGATGGAAGAAGCGATAGAGGGGTGTCGTCTTAGTTGTTCGACAGCGGAACCGGGATTGCTAGTATAATCGTCGATGGACCCTGAGGCTTTGAGACTGGCAGCAAGTATCGAGGAACGTCTACTATCAGATCGCTTTAATTCAGTGTGTAAATCTCGAATCGCATCGTCGATGGAACTGGTCATAGACAATCGCTCGGCGGTCGCTTCGAGTTGTGCGATGTTACCGACGTATGCACCAGATCGAGCCTGGGAGGTGATGTCGGGAGTTGGATGTTTGATATTAAGGGATGGTGAGTCGGGCGCTGTGCGGACGATGGGCCTCGGGGTCGGCTTGACGAAGCTGGTGTCGAGTTTGATGCTGCCAACTCGACGAGGAGAAAGGGGTGTTGGGTAAGGAGAGGAGTCGTTGTCGTAGGCGTCGTGTGAGGAATGACCGTTGCGGTGTCCTTGATGCCCAGGGGGGATAGAATTGTTGCTAGTGGAGGCCGTGCTGGACATGGCCTGGGGCTGCGTGGCGCTTTGAGTAACACTACAGTGGCTACTTGCCTGTGCGGGTGCTGTGGCTATCCCTGGCGCAGGGCGCGCTTCCGCCGACAATGGCCCTATGAACGCTGGAGTAATCTCGTATTGCTGATTTTTGGGACTATCAATTCGATACTCGTGCTGATCGGAATGAGGGCCCCTGAAACCAAGAGCGGGTTCGGCGACGTTGAATGGGGCGTTGCTATTTTGAGACGGGCCTGTCGTATTGAGCGCAGCTGGCGAAATGACTGTTAGCTGCGACTGCCGTGCAGTATCTCTTGATGAGCTACTATCGCTGTTGATATTCTTGGACCTCCGATATGATTTCCGATTTGAAGATTGTTGTAAACCTGAATCCGAATCAATTGAACAAGGAACATTATCA
This sequence comes from Fusarium stilboides, assembly GCA_014822085.1. Taxonomy (NCBI): domain Eukaryota; kingdom Fungi; phylum Ascomycota; class Sordariomycetes; order Hypocreales; family Nectriaceae; genus Fusarium; species Fusarium stilboides. The sequence goes on from JAASAY010000165.1 coordinate 7,615, forward strand.
TCATCAGCGGCACGTGTCTGCTCGGCGTGGCCGTCATCTGTAGAGACAGTCCCTGTACGTCCAAGAGGATCTGCGCCATGTTGGCTCTGGCTGCTAGAGCCCGAAGGTCTAGCGGGCGACCCCGCTGTATGCGATGGCGATTGGTTGGACGGCACTGTGGGTTTGTCGAGACCAGCACTAACACCGCCCGACTCGAGTCGAGTAGAATTGGACTTGTCAGTATCGAGAAAACATGAATCGTCCATCATGCTGAGTGGTGTCGTGGTTTGGTCGGCCAGCGACTGAAACGAGACCAGCTCGGGACTTGTCGTGAGAGGAGTCGAAAGAGGAGAGGAGAGAAGAACGGGGTCAGGTCGGGTATCATCGTTTTCTTGATTACAATCGGATATTGTAGCCTTCGAGGGAGTCATGATGACTGATTGGTGAGCGAAAGAGTCGATGCGATCCTGCGCCGACTAAACAAGGCAGGGAGGACGTTGCCTTTGTGTTAATTCTTATCAAGCAAGGATTCGTCCTGCACCCAGATCGTCCTTGGGCCAGACAAGGAAGTGGCTGAGTGGGTGTAAACGGGCAAGATTGACGAGCGTGCAACATGAATTGCCCAACTGCAATCAAAAGGCGCAAGCTAAACGGCACAACGGATGAACCAGCAGTTATTATCGAGCTGTAGCTTGAAATGTGGTGATGTGAGGTCACGGGTCAGCATCCCATGATATACTGGGCTGAAGTCGGTGTGTGCTTTGATGATAGCTGGCTGCAGGCGTTGCGATTTTGGTAGTAGCTTGTTGATAGTGGGAAACCGGCGTCAAGGGTCCAGAGGTTTGCGCGCAAAGTCCCGGAACCCGACGGAGGATGAGAATAGGATCAAGAAAATCGTGACTGCGCGACAGTGACTAGAAGTAAAGTTAGAATGGCTGGTTCGTGACGAGACTGATGGCCCAAGTTTGACGGACGGATATTTGAAGCCAGGGGTCCTTGTAGAGGGACGGGAACAAGGCGGGAAGAATGTGGTGAGAAGTCAATCGTAGGCGTCGATAGAAAATAAGACTGGAATGGCTGGAAACTATAACCAGCGCAGCACAGACTGGCACTGACAAAGAGGACGAATTAGTTAATTGTAACCTGGAAAAGAAAAGATATCCAGTGGCTGCAGCGCACAAGCCAAACAAGGTATCCTGGTGTTTCGCTTCTGGGGCGCGTCGCATGGAGAGACAGGATGATCCAGGTACCGAGCCAGGTACGCGCGGAAAGGCCCGCAAGACAAACAAAAAGCCAGATATTGAAATGAGATGGGATGAGACAGAAAACGTGGCTATCAGATAATTAGAGGTCGGCCCGTACCTGACGGCGCGCATTTGCAGGCGCAGTGCGACCAAGGATGGAATGGAAGCTTAAAGGGTCGATATAAGAGTTGGTTAGAGGTGCACGGTCGTGTAGGTAGGTACTCTCAGGTCGGACGAGATGCAAGAACCCAGGCGTACAAGAGCAAACGATGGAAATAAAGGGTCGGCTATAGTCGTACAAGGTGAGGTTGAAGATGGCAGCGGGAGATTAGACAATAGAAGTTGTGTTTCGCAGTGCAATGGAAGGACGGCGCAAAGTTGGAAGTAGGAGGAAGGAAGTTGCCCGTTAAGTGGGACAGCCCAAAACATCAATTTGATAAGACTCGAAACTGGTTTCTCATTTCTTGCGCCGTATAAACTAATCAAGGTACATGTACCTTGAGTCGCGCAAAGCAAATAAAAGACAGTCGTTGGTTGACTGGGGGAAAGTAAATAAATTTAAACCCAAAAGGTAAAGAAGAATTGCGGCGTTACTTTGAGAGCTTGCTTGACTTAAGTTCTGAGGCATAGGATGCCACACTCCCCCAATCTAAGGTAAACTAAACTCTACCATGGAATAATCCTACCAATCTTTGCTTTAAAGAGTGCAGCTTACCCACGCCACTGCATGTTTGGATCTGGAATAAGGCCCAGCTGAAATGCATGGAACATAACAAACCTACCCATCCCTTCAGCTCGACCATCATGCACAGGTATCATATATGCTCAACATGTTTGGTTTCGTAGATCAGCAGAGGGAAGGCCCTTGACTTCAAGTCCCTGCAAATGACCGGAAGCCAAGGATCACGATACTATGGGTCCTTTTTTTTTCTCACATTTTTTTCTTTTTCCTCTTCGATCACTGTAACTTGACCAGCCATCGGAAACTAGAAACGCTCGTCTCCACACGTTTGATCCTTTTTTTCTGACGTGACCAATGATTCAAAACGGAAAAAGAAAAGAAAAAGAAGCAGACTTTTCCCTGCGTGTTTTATCTTGTTTCGCATCGACATTAGAAAGAGGACGGGGAGTATCGATGCGGCCATCTAATCGTCATTCTTCCGTTCCCCAGATTCTCATACCCTCCATGATCAGCAACAACCCATTGCATCTTCTCCAATAGCCATCAACAAAACATCAACAAGATACCTTTTCTGAGCATAGCTCGAGATGCAGACTAACGTTCCGTCGAATCCCACTCAAGAATTGATACCCACCATCTCGTCATGTCTGCCCTGTCGTGCCCTGCTTTTTCCCCGGAAGCGGCAGAAGATTCAACGCCAACTCTACCGAGAAAGCTAACCAGAGAGGAGCCGCCCACTCTGGCCAAGTTTCCAGACCCTGTTCCTCATGGCCTACGGGGATTCCCATAGGCTCAATCCCTTCAATACCACTTTAGTGCGGTCCCTGGATCCTCTCCCGGGATCCGCTCTCTTCAGGAGCTGTAGGCCGGCTTGGCTGGAGCTACTTCATGTTCTGACAAAGTACGGTGTATGCAATGAGACATTCAAGAAGGATGACGTTCGATATTCAATTCTTACATGACGTTCCGTGCCGCTCACGTCTTGGTCACAAGGCAGCTCAAAGAGAGGAAGCACTGATAAGCCATGTCTTGGCTCTACGTAAACTAGCTATCTGACCTGTCTTCACATCTCGATGAATATCGACAGGGGTTTAAATTGGTTAGACCAAAGCTCCGGACCGTTTGACAGGGTTATCATGGACTCAACAGCAAAACGGCTCCAGCAATCGCAACGGCTCAGCCTCAACGGAAAAAACATCTTGTCAACGCTTCTCCCAACCCTCAACCGTCGTTGTTGTAACCTTGTTGCTGGTTTCATTATCTTGCCAGCCACTGTTGCAGATATCACATTGTGGCGTCTCTCACCCCGGCTCACCACTTTGGATCCTTGTCAGTCAAAAAGTGAGCAGTCAGGGGGAAGCAGTGCCGCGGGAAACGGTCCTACATCATTTCATGCAGGGGCATGCGGTCCTTTTCTCAGTCACAACTCTAAAGTGGTAGAAGCTGAACCCAAGAAACAACATATCCCAGTCGCGCAATCGAGCCGTAACGCTCCGAATGGTAAAGTAACATCGCGAAGGTATGGTCGCAGCCGGCTTCCTGGCCAATATCCGAGTTGCTGGGTCATGTTTCTATCGAAGTTTGATTGAAACACTTCAACAACGGCGACTATAACCTGATTGCGTTATCAAACATCAATCTCCGTAGTCATGTTTACCTGCTACAGTCAGCCAAACATCCCTGACTTGACTGTTCTCACATGCTCATTCGTAGAATGTTTCCTTATGTAACAATTATATATCATTAGCGGTCATAACTACTAATTGGACTGACTGTAACCAAACGCCACGCTTTCATTACGCCGTTCTTGTCTCATATACAATCACAGTCATCACACAAACAATGGGTCCCATTTCCTTTAATCTACCTGCTCAAGCATCTTCAAGTCAGATTCTTAGGCTCTGGTGGTTGTGGCTCCGCTTCTCGCTCCGTCTCCGATTCTCCTCTTGAGAGCGGTCGGTTTTCCAGCCGCTGTCGTTCCTCCACCGTAAGGTCGCTCTTGGCAGACCCGATCTTGATGAACGGGATGAGCAGTAAGGGGATCGATGCCACGCCAAACGCTAGCCAAAAGGCCACCTTGTAGCTCTTTCGGAGACCTAGGTCTGATGTCTCGGCGACTGCAATGTCTCCAATGCCGAGGAAGAAGCTGATTCCCAGGAAAAGGACGCTGTTGATCAGGGCACCAGCAAGTCCTTGCCTATGGCTTGGCATATTTGTTGTGAGGAAAATGTTGCTGACTGTGAAGGTGATATCGATGCCGAGAGTACAGCATACCATTGAGGGAAATACCCAAGCCCAATAGTTTGGATCCTCCGGCATAAGGGCAAACAACAGCATACATATCGCGTTGGCTAGAGATGAGATGAAGAGCAACACGCGTCCAGGCAGGAAATGCAGTGTAAAGCCTCCGACGGTGCCAATGATAAGACCACCAACACACATTGGGATATACCAGACAGCAGTGATGAGTGGTGATCTGTTCAGCACCAACTCCATATAGAAGCTCGAATAGAAGAGGAAGAGGCCAAAGGTACCGAAAGCCATGAAGAGCACCGCGATCAGTCGCTTCATTCCCTTTGGTGCAAAGAGGTCGGCCGGTAAGAGGGGAACTCGTGCCTTGTGCGTCTCAACGTACCATGCGGCGACTAGGAAGATGACGCCGAGAATCAATGTCACAATGATATAAGGCGTGGCCCAGCCGTTTGGGGCGTGCGAGCTGTCCGTGAGAGAATACACAACGAGGAGAAGTCCGGGCACGATGGTTCCAACTCCCCACCAGTCCATAGGGATATCAACCTTTCTGTCACGGTAATCGAAGGGGACGGCGAGAAGTGAAATTCCGGAAACTATAGCAAAGATGATGGTACCGATCCAGAAGTACCAGCGCCAGTCGAGAAACTCGGCAGCCAGACCTCCGACCAAGATACCGAAAAAGAAACCCAGAGGTGCAAAGGCACCATACAAGGCAAAGATGAGGTTCTTGCGAGGACCAGGACGGTAGATTTTGCCCATTAGCATGACGCCGCCGGGGAGATAGGCTGCAGGACCGAAACCCTGCAGAGCTCGACAGAAGATGAGCATCATGTAGTTCTTGCTGAAGCCCGCGATGAGAGCCCAGAGCAAAAACCATAGTAGTCCGCCGTTGAAGACGAGATAGCCGCCGTACATGTCACCCAACCGGCCCATGGGGAGAAGCATGGCTCCTGTGATGAGGGAGAAGACACTTGAAGGCCATGTTTGTGATGCAGCAGGGATATTAAGCTCCTCGGCCAATGGAGGTAAGATAACGTGGAAACCTGAGACGAAGAATTCCTGGTCTTGTCAGTGTCTGATTTTGAAGAAAAATGTTGTTTACAATTGTTGAAGCGCCTCTCTCAGATGTTCTTTTATGTTCAAACCTGATTAACACAGAGGAAGGATATCAATACTTACTGCTAATAACATGGAACAAAAGACAGAAAACCCAAAGCCTAGCTCAGCCCATGTTGACTTGAATACTTCTGGTCGTTGACGGCCGAGTTTCTCAACGTCGACCGATGAGTCCCGGCTGTCGGCCCCGGCTCCGGTATTCTCTTCATCGGACCTCATGACGTTGTAGCAGTCAAATAAGGTCAGTCAATACAGATGTTGAATACCTTGTTATTGCTATCCGAATATTTGATAGAACCGAGTCCATTATGGAGAAAAAGAAAGAGGACCACATCTTGGGCCTCCATCTTGCTTTGTAGTCCATGTAGGAACCTCGCTTGCCCCCTCCATTGAAGTCATTGACCAACCGCTCGCCCTCTTCTGTTTCTTGGCTCCCCCATTAGGAGTGGACCTCCCGCGTAAAATTTTCCCTTTTTGAGTTTAGCGGTTGTCTGGCTGACAAAACGATTTTATGCTTGTTAAAACGCGATATGACGCCCGAGGCGATGCGCGGTTTGCTGGTATGACGACCCGGTCGTGGAGTTGAGCGTGTGAGATGACGACCTGGCTGAAGAATTGGGAGGGTTTGTATGACGACCGATGGGGGGTTGAGGGATATTTATGACGACCGGTTGAGGGATTTGTAGCATGCTATTATTAATTGTTCTTGATTAGAGAGATGTGAATTAATCAGCTTGTGACATATCTCGGAAGGAGGATGGTTGATCTCGTAACTCTACCATAGCTATCCAATGTACCCCTTTTCTGTGTCAACACAGACTACATGCCGAGGACTCAGCTCGACTCTCTTGATTATTGTCTCTTGGTCGGCGTTGTTCATTTGATGGTGTCTCCCAGAGCCTTGCTTCATTGCATTTTCTGAAGTGGGATACTTCCTATCAGCCCCATGGTGGTTTGGAGCCAGTTGGCAGTTGGTTCTATGGAGAATACGGTGGTGTCACGAGGATAGACAGAGCTTGGCTGTTTGGTTTGTAAGTCAAGCCACCTCAAGTTATCTTCTTGGTAGTCGTGTCATGTCATGGTGTCGACAATATATGCCCTTAAGGGTTCACGTTAGATCTTTCGGCAGGATTTTATCTCTTTGTCTAGTTGAATAGTGACTGGCTCCGCCTGGGCAATAAATAAGAACTACTTTTCTTATCTCCAGTCGGCGGAAGCGTGCAGTTCAAAAGCAGTGTGTTGTTGAATAAGTATAGTGGTTGATTCGAGCTTGGTGGGACGCTGCTCACTTCATAGTGGATTCCGCAAATAGACAGTTTCGGAGAGTTGAGTATAACTGTTACCTTCGATCATGGATCAGGTTGTATTGTAACTCCGAAGTTCTCGATGTGGCTCTAGTTGAATCACATCGTTGTCAGCAAGCCTATGTGTGGAGGAGCTCGTAGCCCTTAGCCCTTGGGAGTGACTATATGCATATTGCGAGTTCTTCTCGTAGTAGCATAGAGTAACAAATCGTACAAACAGCTTATAGAGATTAAACACTTGTATTTATATATATGCTTGTCCTAAGCCGTGATGAAGCTTGATGGTAGACCTCGATGCTTACAGTCAATACTGGACTCCTCCGATCTGGAGAGAAAACCCAAGCTACATCTGATGATATCTTTAACCAAGACTCTGGATTGTTCTGCTGGCAACCGAGGACATGAAACCTGTCAGTTGAGGATGGCTGTCCATGATGGCTGTCCATGATGGCAATCGTCAGGGTGTTGTAAGGTAGGCTTCAGGTAGTCACGACTGCTCACTGAACGACAACGATATGTGTCTCATGAAACATGAAGAACTACTTCAATTTAAGTGACCACTTATCAGAAAGATGCGAAATTAATCACTAGAGCTATGGGAATTATCGTCTAAGTTTGGACACAAGAAATCGGCGGGCAGCTCATCTCCGGCCTACCCTAAAGCGAGCTTGCATTCGTTCCCTCGAACTCTGGAGAAGCACTAAACTGATGGGTTTTTGGGGTCACAAAGCAAAAGATCGTCATCAATCCATGACATCTTCATTCTGATAAGAGTTGTATGCTAAGGATCTGTCTTGTCACTAGCGTGATTGATTCGCCACCTCCTTCTGAAGATTAGGGTAACTAAGGCAGTGATGATCAAAACTGCACAAACATTCACGTTTCTATTATCGTGACATAGATGACTGCAGTTCCTACGATTCCGCCAAGGTGACACAACGACTCGTCTCGAGTGACAAGCACATAAGTACAGCGACTTTCTGCAACAAGGTTACAAGCTTGACGTAGTGATAGGACCCTGCGGGGTGACCACTGCTCAAAGTACAACTGTCCGCTGTTTCTGATCCGCGATAGATCAACTCGCGAGTCGCGCACGTGAAACCTGACATGTAGATCTCGAAGCACGACTCGGGGAAAGCAACTGACGTCGTGGGCGCCGAGATGAGCGACGGGCCCTTCAAGATCCGCGCTTGACGATCAGCGCTTTCGGGAAAGACTGTTGGCCGGATAGGAGCACCGCATTCCAGAAGGAAATCAGGGCCTTTGTGCAAAAAAGTTAAATACAGGGCTGATAAGATCTGGACAATTACAGAAAGCTTGGAGGATCGAGTGGGATGTGCACTAGGAACACATGGCAAGTGGAGTTGATACTCAGAGATCTTGGGGTAAGTAGAGTACATAGCTAAGCTTGAAGGCAATATTCTGGGGAACTCTCCTGGCCGAGGTCGGAGAGTCAATGATAATAGAAGTGAGACAGTGGGATGCCATCTGGGGTAACACGGTTTCTGAAGTGACACATAGCACCAACAACAGTTCGTTGCTACGGTTTGAGGTGCCACAAGGGGAGCATTAGGCTCTTGCTCTGGGCTGTTGTAATACGTTGAATTCTAGAGCTGGTTCGACTCAGCTGAGGAGAGACGTTGAGCTAAGACGGGGATTGCAACATTGAAAGCAAAACAAAGAACATCAAGGTTTCAGTATACAGAGCGGTGTGCGCAAAGTAGCACCATCCGACAAAGATCCATGTAAACCATCAAGATCTCAGCTGCCTCTGTAAGGGTTAAAGTCCCCCTGGCAATCAAAAAGTCTATTCTTCCGAATTGGCAAAAGCAAACTCGCATGGGAAATGGCCCACGTGTAGCAGGAGATATTGAAGGAGAAAGTGCTGGAATAAGCTGCGAGCATCACCTGAGGTACGGGGGCACGGGATAAGATGTGATGCATTGATTCGACGAAGATACGCGACCGGGAAAAATTGAGGTTCAACGAAATCAGGAGAGGATGGCCTCAGATGGCAAAAAATACCATGCGCTGGAGCGGATCTTGGCTTCGTGATGCGAAAAGGCGGATGTTGACATAGATCCGTGAGAAGAGGGTCTCATGCCTGCTAGGTCAGCTAAGGTAGTGGGCATCGTTCCGGGGAAGAAAATCAAGCATCCATAACCATAACCAGGTAGAACCAGGGCAGATGCGGTGAGTGCGGGGGATCAACCGGGTTATGTAGACTATGTTATGTTAGTTGTAGTATCCGAAAAGCTGCTTTTGGCGGTGATGGACATGAAACTTGGTGATGACCTTTGTCCACCGTTACAGGCGAAGGACTACTGCATTTCTGGTGGAGGGGGGAAAAATAGTTGAGTGCAACGGTTCGTTGTTTGTGTAAAAAGTGGCTGCTCTAGAGGTTGTGCACAGATGTTGTCTCCAAAGTTATCGCTTTCGGAAGCCGCTGGAGAATTGAGATATTACACTACCGGTACCGTACCTACTACACCACAACACGCGACACGACACTACGGTACCGTATTGAATTGGAGGGTTGAGAGCTGAGAGAATGAGTGGCTGTCTTGGATGTGACGGCATGATATGCCTGCGTGCGTCTGTGTGTGCATGGCATGGTTGGGATGAACGTGTCGCGTGGGGGTTTACGAGAAAGTCAATCTATAATTTCACCATGACTTTCTCACGATGGCTTCAAATTGAGTTGATGCAGGGCTATAACAACACGAAATCTACTACCATCCATAATCACAATGACTCACTTTGTCTCTCAAAACAAGAATCAAGCCTCAAAAGTATTACACAAACTGTGAAATTGAATTCCAGTTCCTCTCTCAACGAAACTTGCGGCGTGGCTGTTGTGTAACACACAACTCAACAGTGGTTGCGCAGAGACATGCACTGCAACCACCTTCAGATCTTACAGCGGGAAGAAAAGAAAAAATAGGCAGAAAGAAAAAGGGGCCACCTTGAGGCTCTGGGCTTACGACCGCCGAGTGGGTGTGAAGCGTGCGACGCCCTGCAGAGATAACGGACCTGGCGATGGAGGGTTGCAGCCAAGTACCGTGGCCGTGGAAGAGAGGAAAAAATAGTCACGAGAATTCTTTTTCTGATGGTTTATTCTTGGATATTCACCACCCACCGCTGCGACGGTTGCCACAATGGCCACGAATCGACGGCCCTTTTATTTAGTCCAGCTACCCTCCTTCTGGTGTTTTCTGCATATCTAGTACAGTTTGTTTTTTGACTGCTGTGTTTAGTTTCAGAGTTTCAGTTCCTGTCCGAGGAGTTGAAATAGTCGGTGAGGGCGGCGCTGCAGGAACATGACGGCGGAAACACCCTAGAGCGGGTCGATGGACGAGTTTACACAGCGCTTGCTTCCCTCCAGCCATGGGTTAAGAGTAAAGAGCACAGTAGCCGCACCGGGGCCCTGCGGCTTCGGGGCCCGGGCGGGAACACCAGAGGACCCCGGCGGACGCGGATACGGGTGGCGAGCGAAAGTTGCATGCTCGTGCCTAGAAATGCTTGGCTTTTTCATCCTGTTGTATACTGTAGGTACGGCAGAGAGCAGGCCATTCTGAGTGCTGGGATCATAGAGGCTATGTCAATGATAGCCACATGAAGCACCTCACGAACTTTGATTACACGTCTTCTGACTGGAATTGTTGGATGTGGGGGAGCCGTGCTCGGCTCACTGACGTTGCTGAGGCTTGCAATCAATTTGAATCTGTTGCTCAATAAAGGGCTTTGATCGAGGTCACCAGCCTGTGCGAGCTGGAGGGTAAACTACTGTATATCCTGACTCAGACTCGTGTTTGCATTCGTTTTTAGGGGGATTCGATGACCTCAACACAGTATATATCTGACTCTTGTTTCACATGCACTGTCCGTATACGCTCTGTTCATCTCCCCATGTTAATGAAACCCCACTACGGCCGTCGCAGACTCCAAGACACCCCCACCAAGAACTGCCCTGGGCTTGAGTTCTTTCTGGGTGACAGAATGAATGAGACATGGTTCCCACGGGGAAACCACTTGAAAGCCCGGGGTAAAGATGCGGTATCTGTGAACGATACTATCGTGAGGTTCCTCCAAGGAACCATGCACATTTTACAAACGAGAAAAAGCAGATGTTGGTGTCCCAGATACTTGACACGTCCCCTGAGAATGGGACCATGAATATCATCATTGCCACCCTTGGTCCCCTCAGATCCCCCAATCCCAGTGGCCGATTAGCTAGAGGCTGGTTTCCCAGGGTATGACAGCCCGGGCCTTGTGCCTTGTAGCAAAAGACCCTTCGTTGTGTTCCAGGGGTCTCTGCACTTTTGCCTCGGGAACTCAAGTCCGGCCTGTCGTCTCATAAGGTGGCATGTGGGATGCCAAAAACAATTGCACAGTGAAAGCAGGCAACTCGAGTTATTCTTTACGACGGGTGTCAAAAGTGCGGTGGTTTGGTTATGACTCCTCAAAGTCCGTAACTCGGCCGTATGCGAAAAGACGGGCAGCTGGACTTTGATAACGCCCGGGCTTAGGATGGCTTGGGCTGGGCGATTCGATAGTTTGTGGCGGTACTTGTGAGAATAGACGACTGTCAGTGAGTGAGACTGACCCGACCGGACATGGCTATGGCTATGGATAGATATGACATGACATGGATGGGATGGACGATGGGCATCGTCTGTGCGAATCGTTGCCCGTTGATTTGACTGAAATGTGAACTTGTGACCGCCGGCGCCGGACGCCAGCCTTTTTCCGATTCATAGACCATGAGAGTCAAAGATCAAGACATTGATCCATGTACCTCTACTACCGAAACCAGACTCTTCTAGTACTAAGCCTCTACTGTACCCATGGGCCGTAGCTAGCATCTCCATAGCCCATACCCAGACTTATGGGTGCGGTTGCGGTGCATCTGCATTCTCGCCCCGCCCGCCCTGTGCTCTGTAAAAGCCAAAAAACCAAGGTTGCGCACTTGGGGTCCTGCCTTTTTGTTCCAACCGTTTCTTGCTTGGTTCACTGTCGTCACCACATAAACCAAACCAACCCAAGCCAAACCAAACCAAACTTTCCAAAACAAACCACCTTCACATTTTTCAATCGCCGTCGTCAATTTTTTCTTTCAACACTAGACAAAGAACCCTTTACCCTTCGTTCTTGTACCTTATATTTTACTCCCACGCTTCTGCAACTGCGCACAATTTGCTTGTCGCCCTTACCTAACTTATTACTCACTTGTTTTTGTCCGCCCCTGCCCCTCCAACAACAGGCGCAGCACAGAACAGAGCGAGCGCGCGTAGGCCAAGTACGAGGAACAACCCAGTTCCAATTAACGCACGAGTCATCCAGTCCAAATCAACCCGACCCTGGTTCGTTTCGTCTTCTCCTCTTCTCATCATGGCCACGCCAGAGAAACCTCGGCGACGGTTTGCTCCAGAGCCCATTGAGACCACATTTGTCTCGAGCAAATCGGGGAAACAAGACGACAAAAAACAACAAAAAGAAAACCCGCAGACGCCACGAACCATGAGACCCAATCCAGAACCTACCCCCGAGCCCTCGCCTCGCTCACCCTCCCCCGGCCTCCACGAACTGCAGAAGCAGCCACAGCGACCCAAGCGACGCTTTGCTCCTCAGTTGATCGAGACCTCCCGCAGGAGTCGCAGAGGAGGAGATGCAGGGCCCGCTACAAGACCTACCGACAAGACCGATATTACCCCTTACACAAAGAACATTTACACCGCCACAAAACACCATCGTGGAAGAAGACGAGACGATGCACACGAGTCCCCTTCAAACGGACCTCGACGTCGCGAGTCTGAGGATGAAAATGTTGTTCAATTTTTGCTAGAAATCGCCGCAAAGGAGGCTGAGCGCCAGATGCAGGAAGCTGCTCTGGCTGCTTTTCCCAACAGCCATGTCCGTGAAGGCAATGTCGACCATTTCTACTTCCGCGAGAGTTCAGGAAGCGATCAATCTCCCGAGAGCACTTCTCCTATTCATGATCACCATGGCCACGCTGTCCATCACCACCCCAAGGTGCGGCGACAGTCGTCCGACAGTAATCTCAACTGGTGGCATAAGCACATGCAGGAGCATGCAGAGCAGGTCAAGCAGGAACAGGAACATGAAGATCCAATGGTGCTCGACGAGAAGCATGGCGAGATGGAACCCGTCGTCGAGGAACCCGCTCAGGAGACACCGGCACCCAAACAGAACGAAGATACCGTAATGCGAACCGACACGGCCGACCTCGACAATATGGACTTAGACGCTCCCCCGGATCCGATGTGGACCACCTCCAATACGCCTCGTGATAGCAGCAGCAAGCGGTCATCGATCGGCCCCATTGGCGAGTCGCATATGCCGCTGCTCGACACGGAATCTTATCTGACCGCCGAACAACGCAACAAGGCAGCTTCCCCGGCACCTGCAGCATCCCGGCATATTGGTGAATCTACGATGCCCTTTATCCCATCAGCCCCGGCCGTGGGATCTGCAGATATTCCCTTCGCCAAAGCTTCTCAAATACCCCCAGACACCGGTGGCTTTCGCAACGGTGCTGCTGCCCGGCCCTTTGGACGCCCATTCGGAGGTTTCGGACGCGGATCGCCTGCTCCTTCGTTCCAGAAGAGGCGTCTGGGTGTTACTCCACCCATGCTCGGCAAAGATCTTGTCTTCCGGAGGTGTCCATCTCCCAAGCAGACAAAGCTTGAGCCTGATCACCCATTCGCAGAGCGCCATGCCGAGGAGAAATTCCGGGATCTTTCGGGTGAGAATGGTCTCTGGCGAGGCTATTGCTTCAGATCAGACTCGAATGATGCCTACCTGGTGCCAGCAGACTTGCATGCCCCACCAATGTTAGCCACGCCTAGACCCGCGGCCACCCCCGGCGACGCCTCGCATATAAGCTCTCCACCTTTCACAGACGAGCCGGTATCAATCAACGGTACAACCAATGGCCAGGTCAATGGCAAGGTAGAGCACCGGGCACGAGCCGGTCCTCCCAAGGGTCTCCACATGCTGCATGGTATCAATGAGCGCTTGCAGAAGGAAAAAGCTCATGCCGAGCTTGAAGATAAGATTGAGCAGGAGTTTGACGACAGCTTCGTCACTCAAGTGTATAACTACCTATCGTTAGGCTACCCCGCTATGGCTCGCGCTTTTGATGGAGAGCTCTCGCGCATCAGTCTAATGAGCATTGGCGACCTCGAGAAGGATGACGAGAAGCAACTTGCTCAAGGTCACCTTGTCGAGTCTGAGGCTGACAAGCCTCGAGACCAGAGATGTCCTCGATGGCATGCTCTTTCATCCTATATCAAGGAGTGGGCTAGACAGCACCCCAACCTCGACAGTATGGACCCCGTTGGATGGGGTGTCCGAGAGCGACGAGGCAGTTGGGCTGTCTAAGCCGCACGATTTCGGAGCGTTTGTTTTACGCCAAGTCGTTTTTATGCGTCACGTTATAAACCTCAAGTTGCTGAGGGAGTTGATCGAACGAATGTTACAGTGTTTAAACCATGGGTGGGCGTTTTGTTTTGTTGCAACGTATGAGGTTATTCCCTACGAATGCTGTTCTTGCAAACAATTATAAACATCATGACGGGACGAGGATGTCCCCGGAGCGGGTTCTGTGTTGTCTGTGGACAAAAGAGTAGAGGAGGAGCGAGATAAAGGAGGATTTGCTTTCAGTCGGCAGCGGACCGTCTAGACATTGTGGATTCTACTAGAAGACCAAAGACTGGGGAAAGAGGAAAGACAAAAGGTATCGAACGAATGGTTCCTAGGCGTGGATTGGATTGCGGCGTGCGAGAGGGCACAGCTGTACATGATTGACTGGGTGAGAGAGTCTCCAGTTATTAGGTCTTGCTACACGGATAGGTGTAGGCAGAATACATTTCACAACTCATCCGAATCGGATAGAGTCAGTTTTGTCTTGAAGCTTAAGTTGATACGCGTGCAATTGTGTGTTTTTCGGTTTGTAGTGTGAATACGGTGTATGGTACATCACAACTTTGACTCATCTTTCCCACTCGCTTCAACAACCTTCCACGATCTGCCCCCTACATCAACAGTATCCCCCTCCTTCAACGACTCCTTACCCAAGATCTTTTCAATCGGCAGATCTTCGTCTCCCATCCTAATTGTCCTCTTCCACCCCCCCTCCTCCTTCCACTCCCACCTCTCCAGCGCAATCCTCTCACCAACCCTCACCAGCCCTTGTGCATGCCGTCCTAACCTAACAACTGAGCCTCTCACGCCGTGCTCATCATCGTGAGTCTGTAGAACTAGCGCCCTTACTCCGTTCTCTCCAGGAACGGCAGTTGGCGTAGCGTCGTGCCAGAGCTCCTCATATGCAGTGTCCACGCCCGTGGCGGGATTGACCATGCTGCCCTTCTCGAGGGTGAGGTCGTTGGGCTGAGGATACATGAAACCCGCGTCGTCGGAGAGTTCACGAGATGCTACCCATTGATAGAAGGTTGAGTGAGAGGTTAAGTTTCCGTCTGGATCGGGAATACGGGTTGATACTGTTGTGCCGGCTATGGCCCAGTCTAGACGGGATAGAGGGAGGGGATCTGTATAGTATGTTAGTAAGAGTGAGAGCGAAAGAGGAGAAGAACGAGTACCATCTTGTCCGGACCATGAACCAGTGTGATCTTCGGGGAGGAGGATCCGCAGATCAACGAATTGCTTTAGTTTAGGTGAGGTGACGACGATGGTGGAGGTTGGCTCCGAGGCTTCGTCGGGGAGCCACCGGATGAACTTCCTGATTGAGATTGTGCCCATTGTAGATGTTGTGATATGTGGGAGTAGTTGATGAGTGAGTTGAGTTGAGATGAGTAGTAAGTCTAAGCGGGAGGGGGTGGATATGCGGGGGCGGAGATGGGGTCGACGAGCTGAAAGGCGCCAATATCCACTTGACTTTCTGGGCTTGTGGTAGATTTTGTAAGTTTATAGCTTCACTTTTGGATTCTTATCAACAATACAATAGAGTGTGGAACTTTGCTACCCCTAGATATTTCAGATTCATCATCGCTCCAACTGCCTAACTTGACCGTCTCAGAGGGAAGCATGCACCTATACAAACCCACATGTGAAAAGAAAATACCAACGAACCTACAAAGATAGATAAAATCATAGGTACAACGACATTGCTGAGAACTAAACAAAGAGGGCTTACCGAAACTATCAATGCGCATCTCAGACACAAAGCTTGTTTCGGCGTAGCTTTCTTCTCAAGCAGTACTTCCAGCCCATAGATAATAAGCTCCAAGGACAGGACTCCCCCGATACCCATTAGCAATATGAGATCTCCGTCGATAAAATAGACAGATTTATAAGGTGCGTAAACAAGGAAATGAACTAAGAGATATGATACTGGTAGGAGAAAGAACAAGCAGGTAAACCGCCATATGTGAGCCCTGAGGTTTGAGAAGAGAATGAAGAGGAGGACAAGGAATAAATACCCGAACAGGACTATCCCAAGGCTGACAGGCATAGGTATCAACTGCCAAGCTTTCGAGACTGGTGTTACGCTTGCGTTTAATGGAATACCTCGACCTGCTGGGAAGACTGCGTGATCTGATCGTATAAAGTTTGCGACCAGTGACATTGCGATCCATCCAAACATGTGAGCGTCATAAGCTGCGTTTTTCGATGCGTTGCTCCAACTCATCTTGGGTACCCACAGCGTGCAAATAACCCAGAGAAGTTGGATCAGGGGATTGAGGAGCATCATCGAGAAGAAAAGCTGTATCAAAGGAATGAGAATGCCTTGCGTATCCTCTTGACCGAGAATAAAGTAGGCACCGATCTCAATGTAAGATAATGCTGCTAAGAAAAAAAGACTCCGATAGGCCATGGTGTCAGTATATTCAAGGTTCCTAACGGTCCCACGGACACTACCAGTGTCTCTCTGATTACCAAAGTTGGTTACTTGTGACCTTTCTGCCTCTGGTTTGGCCAGGAAAGGCTCAATAACTGATGCAAGGGGCGCAACGAGCAGTATAAGTGGCAGAATTTGACCAAACGCCCACTTATTATCATCTGGATGCCCATCTAATCTGAGCTTGACCAGCCTGGATGTAATCCATATGATTGTGAAGAGCAACCAGTAGACCTATTGTAACGATATAAGCAAGGCTGTGTGATAAAGGAGCCAGCAGGCGAACATACTTCTGCAAGAAACGATGTGAAAAGGTCGAGTTGAATGCTCAACACTGCATATAAGGCAATGGAGAATGGTTCCCAAACCAGGACTTTGACGCGCCCAAATCCTTTACCTACTCGAGGGTCCCATTCCTGGGCAGTAGTATCATTGGCATCGCCGTATTGCCAGCTCTTTGACTTATCCTGCAGTTGGGCTGCGATCTTGCGTAGGCGTCCCTCGAAAACTGGGAACACTTTGGCAATACGTATTGCGAACCCCCATACAAGAAGAATTATAATCTTGACCGACGATTGGAACGCACCAGAACCTGTATCGATTCGCTCTCGAAAGTAGCAGGCGGCAGGACGACCGCCTTCCGACTTTAGCCAGTCATCTCCATCAAAATGCGCAGCGAAACCGACAGCCACAGACAAAAGGATCTGTATCAAGCACATGGATGTAAGGCGCCAGATACTTCGCCTAAGATTATTGGCGAGATAGTTGCGGAGGAAAGAGAGGCTGGCGAGATGTGTGACTGAAGCCAACCAGGCGAGGTATATCATGTATTGCCAGTGATAGGGTACTATGTGGCAGCCCGATGATATATATCCGCTGATGAGAATGGCCAACGCCGTGAATATTTGAATGTCGGCAAACGTAAGGACGCACTGTAGCGAAAAGCACTTAGCAAAAATGCCCAGGAATGAATCAAGGGTGGTAGGAACTCTCACATTGTTTAATGCAGTTTCGAGTTGTAAAGATCGAGGTGACCTGGCTTTCAAGACATTCCGGAGGCCCGGTAGCTTATGCAGCAGCTGATGAGCGGTATAGTCAACCGCGTTCGGATATGGACATGGTGTTTGCGTATTCTCTTTCCGGAAGGGATGTAGTTTTGGATCGAAGGCCGTGGAATAGTACGCTATGAGCAGAAAAACGACCATCCAAGCTGTAACTGTGAACGCCAAGGTGACCTGTTTCATATTAGTCCATCTGGATACGAGGCTGCCCAGCACGATCTTGGATGCAGAAAGACTTACACCGATCCCTCCTATGTCACCGTAGGAGGGAATTTGGCCGCGGGGGTTTTCGCATTTGAAACTACATGTCTTGTTAGACGAGTCCATCATGTTGAGGTGAGTTTGGCGAGTACAAAATAGCTAAAGAAAGATGAAGCGGAGTATTTGGGATTATATCCAAAATCTGGCTGTGTTACGTTGAACAAAGCTTCTTTACAAACTGATTCATCGCAAACAAGCCTCGAGGCCAAAATGCCTAGGCATGGATGCATGCCACTCGCCCATGCTTTTCTTCCTGGCCAATTCGTGCAATCAATAGCCCAGTTTGTTGATCTCGCATTTCGAGGAGAGCCTAGACATATGAGAGCAGCAAGTTCCCGGTGCTACAGCATGAGTTTTTAGGCATAAAACAAGCAATCACGCGTAGTTTGGAAGAAGGAGGCGGGTCAAGGCTTGAATACCAACAAACATGCATGTTTTAGAGTGAGTGATACTGCTGCTACCCGCCATAAATGACCAACGACAAGTTATTTCGCCTCTATATTTGTAACTCGTCAGACTTGGCGCGCTGAGGCTGAAGAATAAGCCCGAGCTTGAAGAGGACATGGCAGTGCAGAAGCGACTTATGCAACCATTACCTATGATCCCTTGATGTTGATCGAGTCACAGCAGAAGGTGTTGAGAGATCAATACTGGCATCCCCATTAGAATTCAAGTTGGTGATATACCGAACGACTGAACGCCCACAAATTAGCTGGAAGATGGTTCTTGGGACACTGTTCCAGGTATTTCTCGGCCTATTCTAACGCCGCATAGGGTTGAAAGAATGCCTGGTATGTATTCCGTATTACACGAGGCTGAGCTGAGTTGAGGTGTAACCTGATTCGTAAGATACCGGCCGCTCTTGTGTCTGGTACCGCTCATGACGAAGTAAGCCAGTAACCAATACTGCGTTTTCCCGAGATACCATTGTGCGGAACAAGGTCTTTCTTCGACGTTGGCTCAGGACATATCAATACCCCATGTCGAATTCCCGGTCAAGATTCATGGGCATTGCAATTTAGCGTGCAGCTATCGCTCTGAGTTATGGAGCTATCGCCATGTTCTGGAACTCGGCCCCGGAAGCGCGTTGCGAGGTTGCAGGGATCTCTAGCACAAATCCACATGGAAACAAACCCTGAAAGGTTCCCGAGATTCTGGATTTCGGGCATGGACTGGCCCAGGTGCTATGATCGACAAGTTGAGGGATCGGCAGTTGAAACGGAACGGCTGGAGGCCTAGGGTTGCGAATGTTTAACATGCATAACAGCTTGACAAACACGCAGTCTAGACAAGATCGTAAGACTTCTTTATCGTACTGTATCCTGAAAAGCAATAAGATTCTTTGAAGATTTACTACCACAATTAAGAAGTATTTGGGTATTTTATGATATTGCAAATATCCATGCTAATCTTTACCGACTTCATCGCGAACAGGGAATCAGCGACGGGCTCAGCATTACTTTAACCGTGCAATACTTCTTGTTTCTGAATACTAATAGAGAATATTCGGCCGGAGCAAACGTTGTGCTAGACTCATAGATGAGGCCAGGGTTCTTCTTTTTTTCTGATGGGAAACCCACAAGGCGTTCAATAGCTCGACAGACCAACCAAATCTGGACCCGGTGCCTGGGCGAAAAAGGAAACCCCACGAAGCTATTTACACAGCTGAGAGACTATTGAACAAATCCACGCGACAACAGCAGGCAAAGTCCGAGTAAATTTCCCGTCATGTCAGGGGAACATCAAAACCGTTCCAGGGTCCTCGGCTGAGGCGGCGGGAGGCGGACGCCTCTAGAATCTGCTATATATCATGGCCTCGCTCACGTCTGGGCGTGGCGCGGGCTATTGATCTTTCAACCGTCTTTCGTTCAGTCTTTCTTTTTTAGCCTCTCTTTGGCTTATCCGTTCGTTATACACGATGCGTTCAGTTTCTGCGCTCGTGGCTCTGGCCTTTGCAGGCTCCTTCGAACTTGCTGCTGCTAGCGCATGCAAACCCTCTTCTTCAGCACAAGGCGACAAAACAACAGAGTCTTCCCAAGTTCCAAGCGGAACAACAACAAAATCTGCGCCTGCTTCTAGTACCACCGAAGGCCCGATCATCGTCACTAATGCCGTGACTAACGGTGACTTTGGAGGCTACGACCCTTCGGCCGATGGCGGTATCTACGCTTTCCAGGCTGGCGGTGATGCCAAACTTCTCCAAGGTTCAGGATATCAAGGAGATCACACAGAGGAGAGGAACTGCGTTCAGTTGAAGACCAGCTCGGGCAACGTCAAACGAGACTTCATATCTGAGAACCCTTGGATCCAGCAAAAGCTTGACGAGATGGAACCTAGCGATTATACCGTCCGCTTCTGGTATACCATCATCAGCAATGCCGTCGCGGATACGTGTCGCATTGAGGGATACTATGGTGGCGATCAGTTTGGAGCGACTCCCTACTTCCCTGTTACCAGCAACGCTGCTAGCGACAATTGGCTGGAATTCATCGATTCGATGCCTGTCACCACTACAAGCGGCATGGTTCGTTTTGAGCTCGTCTGCGTCAACGGTGGCTCTGCAGAAGCCTACTTTGACCAGGTCTTTGTGTCTAACAAGGTTGGCGAGGAGTGGGTTGATGGTATCTCGCTATTCTTTCCTACCTCCAAGCATGCTGCTACTATTCCTCCAGCTCAGACCAGCACCGCTCTTCCCGTCGATACAGCTGTAACCAGCAGTGACAACACCGAGTCATCTGATCTCCCTACAACTCAACCTTCCGAAGCCCCGACTACTACGGACGAAGCTTCAACAGCGGGTGAGACAACAGGATCAGCACCAACAACCGCTTCAACTTCCACACCCACTGATGCAGTCACTCCATCTGGCAAGAGGGTCTGCGCCAAGCTTGGTGCTGGCGCTGCTGGCAGAGGCTGCGCCAAGCGACCTTATAGCAGCAAACAAGGCTACAAGAGATACGGCGGAAGCAGCATCACAAAGGAACAGTGTGCTGCCCTCTGTCTAGTAGACGACAAATGTCAGAGCTTCGAATGGTTGTATCAGGGCAGCGGCTGCGCGAATACCTGCCAGCTCCTGGCATCGAATTGGGACGACGCACCAACGAACGGAGGCTCTGACGCGGCTTGGGCCTACGATCGTACTTGTATCCAAGAGGATGAATGCTCCGAACTGCCTGCTGGATCTGTCTGTGTCAATGTCAATGCTGATACCCCTGCCAAGTCCTGCACGACCGTTATGGGCAAGGCCAAGACATGTGCCAAGCCATTTCTAACGGTTAGCACAAAGGCTTACTGTGGGTTAAGCAATGAGTGCCGTGATCTCTGCGCTAAGTATCCGTCGTGCAAGTCTTATGCTGCTTCCTATGGAAGCTGCAGTCTGTATAATGCTCGGTCGTCTGAAGTTGCTGAAGCTGGGTCCCAGATGACTTGGTTCACGGATATGGACTGCCATGCTTGTGGAGAGGGCAATGCGTACTTCAACTATATTCCTCTTGGACAAGACCCGGCAGATATGCCTGAGTGGACATGCTCTGCTCAACAGTCGAAGACAACCTCATCTCTGGTCGTCTCTACAACTGCTAAGCCTGTTGTCAAGACTACCTCTAGCCTTGAAACAACGTCCAGCCTCAGCGAAACCAACAATGACTCCCCTACTTCGACCATTGAACCAACCATCACCACGGCGCCTCCTTCTACAACGACTAAGATTTGCCCTAACGGCGTTCCATCCCCTGGAATCTGCTCAAGCGCAAACCCAGTACCATCCAGGGCACTGTGTGGCAAGCATGGCTGGCCTCAATATGTCGACCCCTACGGTGTCGGTCTGGACGACTTTCCTCATCAGAACTCGGTCGAAGACTGTGCTCTTATCTGCAAGCAAGATAGAGGGTGCAAGGCTTTTGCATTCGATGCCAATCAACCTCGACTCAAGTGTATGTTCAGTCCTCTGCAGCTGGACGAGGCTATCATTGTTGAGGACTCTAGCAGCTCTGTTGTGTGGAGTGACTTGAAGTGCATGAGCTGCAAGCTATGCGGTGAAGCAGATAGCCCTACCACAACACAGCCCGCTTCGCCACCAGAGTTGACCTGCACTGTCGTCGACAACAACCAGGGTTGTAGATACAAGGATGCCGATGAATGGCCTATTGGCAGCAACGGAAGAGCAATTGCTGGTTACTCCTGCCAAGGAAACGGTAAAGTCACCGACGGTGAGCCTTTCTCGGCGGACATCAACGCGTGGCCTCGTCAGGGTTCCATGGAGCAATGTACCGGAACCTGCATGCAGCTTGAGAACTGCAAGTCCTCGGCTTGGAACAGAGATACCGGTCGTTGTGAGTTCTTCAACACTTCGCTTCAAGTCGCTGGGTATAGACCGCTTGCGGGAAGCAACGTGTTCTATAACGACAATGCCTGCTATGACTGCTCGGGGCTGTGCAAACACCCTGTTTTCGAGGGCACGACGGAGAGTGTCCCTTTCTTCCCTGGACCTACCGAAGCTCCTACGACCATGGTGACTTCGACCCGGCCCGCTGATAACGATCATCATGAGCCTTCTACCACTGAAGCTGCGACTGGGGTCAGTACATCTGCTGAACACGATACAGAGGGACCTACTACGACTGCAAAGGCTCCGCAAGCTGAGCCCACGGATTGTGCGGTGCCTTCAGCTTCTTTGAGTGACGATGTCACATGTGGTCTTCCTGGCTCTAGTGGTCAGCAGGCTCAGAGTACTCGTCTTGATAACTATGTCATCAAGCCAGTAGGCAGTCTGGCGAAGTGTGCAGCCATCTGTCTACAGCGGGCGGATTGCCAAGGCTTCGATTATCAGAAGGATACCACCGTGTGTTATCCATACAGAGTTGGACCCGCCGGACTGGGTATTACCTACAACCCTAAGTCCACAGACCGGTTCTACGATAGAGGCTGCTTCAAGTGTGCTTCTTGATAGATAGCCCTTGGGAGAAAAAAAGAGAGCGGAACATATCACAGTTACACATCCTTTGGGCGATTTTGTATATAGCTTATGAACCATAGAAAGCCTAATCTCATTAAACATGATACTAAATTTATGCTTAAATCTTTCACATATTCACAATATCATCATAAACCTAGTCTAAGCAGTAAGACCAATTTGTCAATTTCTAGATAGTGGAATCTTCGGAAATTTGTTTCTTCATATCACGTTCCCATACCGCGGCGCAGCAGCAAACCATGTTACTTTGTCCCAGTATTCCCAGGTGACAGATCCATCATCACCTGGTAACAAGCCAAGAAGTTATATCCTGAAACGCAGCCAAGTCGCTTATTGGTCTTGTCATCCGAAAAGAGCTGCCAAGACGTTTGGGCCTTGTCGAATGTTTCCACTGTAAGGATCCAGAAAACGGCGAAATACGATCTTGGCGTCGGCTCATCGGCCGTGTGCCCAGGCGGGCATATTGTCATCCGCCAAACAAAGGGTATAGAGTGATTCTCTGGGCAAACCCTGACTGTTAGACTTAATTTTAAAGATTTGAGTCTAATCGGATGACGTGGGGAATCTCGCGATGGGCCTTTTATAATAAGACGCTTCTTCCTCTTTTCCTCTCTTCTGTTTCTGGTCTCAGTAACTCACTCTCTTTCAACAGTATTCTTTCGTTTTATATACTTTTCACGTTCTTTATACTTGTCTGTCTTTAACACGGCTGTGCCGATATACCATACATACCTATCACCATGAAGCGATCCGTCCTCCTTTCCCTCCTCCCGGCCGTCTTGGGATGCGCCAACATCAAGTCCAACCCTTGCGCCATGGCTGTTGCATCCAACGTAGCTGGCTGTGCTGATGTCGCTGAGGGCGGCGAGGTTCCTGAGTGGGCCTCAGGTTGCTCGAAGAGCTCCTTGATCAAGGAGTGCAAATGCCAGTACTCCGCGGGCGGAGATTCTGAGGCTGAAGCTCCTGCTGAAGTTGAGGCTCCTGCCGCCGCTGCTACTACTCTTGCTACTGCTGTTGCTCCCTCCACTACTGAGGCCACTGCCGAGGAGCCTGCCGCCGAGAAGCCCGCTACCTCCGCTCCTCAACAGTCTTCTGCTCCCTCTGCTCCCTCCACTGGCGGCAACGCTACTACTGGCGGTAGCTGTGGCTCTGCTGATGTTGAAGAGCTTGTCGGATATGGTGCCGGCACAACTGGTGGCGGTTCAGGCGAGGGTGTTACTGTCAGCTCTTGCTCTGAACTTACCTCTGCCATCGCTAAGGGCGGTGTCATCAAGATCGATGGCCAGCTCACTGGCTGCGACATCATGAAGGTTGAGAGCGACACCACCATCATTGGTGTCGGTTCCACCGCTGGTCTCACTGACAGTGGTTTCCGTATGAAGGACGTTACCAACGTCATCATCCGCAACCTCGCCATGAACAACCCTCCCGAGGGCATGGATCTCATTGACATTGAGAGCTCTACCTACATCTGGGTCGACCACTGGTAATTCACATCGTCCGTTATTCCCGTCGCAATTACTAACAATTCGTTTAGTGACTTCTCCGCTGAGGGCATCACCGGCGACAAGGACTACTACGACGGTCTTCTCGACGCCAAGCGAGGCTCTGACTTCCTCACCTTCTCGTGGAACAAGTTCTCCGACCACTGGAAGGCCAGCTTGATCGGCCACAGCGACAGCAATGCCGACCAGGATACCGGCAAGCTCCACGTCACCTACCACCACAACTACTGGACCAACGTCAACAGCCGTGCTCCTTCTGTTCGCTTCGGTACCGCCCACATCTACAGCAGCTGCTACGAGGATCTCCCAACCTCTGGTATCAACTCTCGCATGGGTGCTCAGGTTCTCGTTGAGGAGACTTCGTTCAACAATGTTCGTCGACCTATCATCACCAACCTTGACTCCAAGGAGGATGGCTTTGCTTCTGAGAAGAACAACCTGTTTGAGAGCAGTGAGCCTGAGATCACCCAGGAGAAGGACTTCACTCCTCCCTACGACTACACGTAAGTTTGATCATAGTTTCTGAGGAATCATTGCTAATTGTTTGATAGCACCGACCCTGCTAGCTGCGTTTGCGAGCTCGTCAAGGCCAAGGCTGGTACTGGTGTCATCTCCGCCTAAACGATAGGACATGGAGGTTGAGCAAAGAGTATCTGGCACTTGTTTTGTGAGGGAGATATCTCTTCGGAAAAAGGACTATTCTAGTCAATTAGCAAGATCGTCTATGGTTATCTAATACATAAACTGTGAATACTAGTCTATTCCGGATATTCGTCTGCCAACCCTGCTCTTGGATGTGATGTCTCACCTCTGTAGCGTGTGATGTAGTACGCAAGAGTGTGTGAATCGTTCTTGGTGCGAGTGTTTAGGACGACTGTCAAATTTTCCAAGTTCATCTAGGTATAGTATGGAAGAACAGCAGCAATGTGATCATGAATAATCAACTCGCCAACCCTCTGTCTTAACTTTTTACTATAACGAACGTCGACAATTGCTAGATAGGTACAGTTGAAGATCGTCGCTCTTTGTAAGAGTGCGACGCAACACCCTAACCATGTAGCATCCAAGTGCAGATCCTCGGCTTCGACCGAGCGAATGTCACCATACAGAACGTTGGATCGTAGATCCTCACCAATGAATAACTTGCGGGCGTGTCAGGTCGACTCGCCGCTAAATGCAACCTTTGTCAATTGTACCTCTCGGCGATTGATACATCCGATCTCATGTACTTGCACGTTCGAGACGTGCGTGATTGCGACCTGGCAGGCGTCCGGAGCTTCCTTAGAGCCACTGCTGAGTCTAACAGACCATGTCTTACGATGTTGGACTTGCTCAAGAGTGTTCAGTTAGGAGAACGTACTGCCTGGCTTGTTGCCTACAAAGCCGTATAGCTAGTTACTCACTTTTGGCGAACGAGCGTTGCTATAATGGGGTTGATGTTTCTCGTTCCACCTCTTGTAAATGCCACTTCCAACACCACGTTTGACTAAGTTTTATATACTAGAACTGGTTGCCACGGGCCGGGCGCCGTTATTTGGAAGACAACGGGACGGGAATAATGGGGCATCGGCGCCGGCAGTCACGGAGACATACACGGTTGAACCGGCCAGCGCCTGAGCTAACCACTTGGATCTTTGCCCTTCAAATTGGGGGCGCGCACTTGTGGTGCGGGGATTCCTAGGAAGTTGGAGAAACCATTCATTACACTCCGACTCATCTGTCTCTCTGTTCTTAGTAACCGCCGTAGATGAGAAGCTTTTTGCCAACAAGGTTACCCTCGTCCCGCCATCGGCGTTATCTGCCGGTTAAATGCAATGTCAGTGTTAGCGTAAGGCGCTGCTGCAGTCTTTCATGGCCACGGAAGATTTTCCACTTCTGGAAATAGTTGCTATTGTTGGGATAGAGATCTAGATCTGGCTTGGCCTGCTGCTCGTAATCCGGTAATCTGTCCAATAGAGACTGCTATTACAGTATGCTGACTTTATCTTCACAAGGCTGTGTGTTGTTGGCTGCTGATATAGGCAAGGTATCACTGGCTAGAACCACCTCATCCGTTGGCAACGGGCGGATAATTGTAGGATCACTACGATAATGCGAAAACGCCATACTCAAAAGATCGACAACGGAACGAACCTCCGACAACCTGGATAAAACTGCAGTGATACAGAGGCCCGACGCAGTGAGATGTTGTGCGTGCATGAGCGATACGACCCTACTAAGCAGAACGGGTAGCTGCTGGAGCTGAAAATGTCTTGAAATAGATATGCACAGCATAAATATTTACCTGTACCATTAAGCAGAATAAGCAGCTTTGTATTCTCTGCGAGAATGTGAATCGCTTGTGCCTCGGCAGGATTCAAGAACCTTGAACTTAAGCTTATGCCAACAGGTATTAGTGTCGCTGATCACCACACTACAACCAACAACATTGGAATGAGCACAAAAACGTATTGAGTTTTGATATGTCAGATCATCGTCGCAGCCCTAATTTTCGCAAGGGATAAGGGTCCCTTACAACAAGGGCTTATGCGGCGCCGTGTCTCACAAGCTTGCCTGGATCTTACGGGCAGCGGCTAACACGGCAATTTCCAAAGACTGGGGTAGGTAGATCTTCATCTGTGAATCCCTGCAGCGTAGGCCTAGACTCTTTGCAAAAGGTCCCTGGCTTCTAGAGTCTGTTTCGTTTGGGGGCCTTGTAAGCCGTGTTTTGAGCCTTGTGCGCCGGCATTAAGTCTCTGCTTTCCGATAGGATTGTTTGTTCCGGTTGGTTCAGGGATGTTGAATGACTGATTGTTGGTGAGTGTTTCAGAAAAAGTTAGAAGATGATGATGAACAAGCCACAAATAAGGATTGTCACATTTGGGGGTAGATCAAGATGCAGTTGAATACCTCTGATTCATGAGAGAGGCTCAATTTCATTATGAAGACGTTAAAAATGTATAAGTCTTATATCCAGGAGGCGATATCTTCAATGAGAACTCATTCCTCTATGATAAGCCTTTCCTTTTTACTCCCAACCATCCATTGATAACCATTTTCGCTGTACCCAAAACGCTCATATACAATTGCATGCGATATCCTGTAAGATGTTCTGCAAGATGTCGCTTCCGATGATCCACGCTTAGACGGTATATCGGAAGAAGGTGGCGTTGTCGCCGGAGTCCTGCTCCATCTCCTTCTCGGCGCGGGTGTACTCATGAGGAGCCTTGTGGGTGGCGTCGCGGCGAGCGTTCTCACGACGGAGGTAGATGGTCATGCAGATGCTGAGGATGCAGCTCATGGCAGTGGTGGCAACAAGAGTGGCATGGCCGGACTTGTAGTGAGGAGCATCGTCCTTGCGGTAGACAAAGCCAGAGACGGCACCACCGAGGTTACCCTGTGAACAAATTGTTAGTGAGACTGTGGCTGGATATGTGTGAGACATTGAGATGACTTACAAAGCCGACGTGCATGGCAATACCAACACCACGCTTGAGAGAGCCACCAATGTTGTTGCCGTTCCAGGCGACACCCTGAGGGACGTTGGGGTAGATACCGCAGGTGATGAGGAAAGCAGCAAAGTACTTGGCACCGTTGGAGTCGACAGTAGCGAGGATAAGGAAACCGACCATACTAGGGAGAAATGTTAGCGGATTGCGATCTGGATCATGCGTGCCAAGTCGGGCGGATCACCCGGTCTAGAATCTTGGCAACTTGGGGATTTGGAGAGGAAAACTTACGCGACGATGCAGAAAGCGATCATGTAGATACCACGCTGGCCGTGCTTGTCAGCAGCGAAGCCACCGCCAATGGTGAAGAGACAGGCGACGACGTAGGGAGGAACAGTCATGAGCTGAGCCATCTCGTTGGTGTAGCCGAGACCCTTGACGATGGTGGGAAGGAAGATGGAGATGGAGTAGAGAGGGGTGTAGATGCCGATGGTGATGACCATGTGGACCCAGATCTTCCAGTCCTTGAGAGCATCGCGCATGAACTTCAGGTTGAACTCATCAGAGAGAACAGAGCGGTCCTCTTCGAGACGGCGGACAACCTCCTTGCGCTCAGTGTCGTCGAGGAACTTGGCAGTGTCGGGATAGTCGTGCATGACGAAGAAAGCCATGACAGCGAAGATGAAGGTGATGAGACCCTCAATGATGAAGATCCAGGCCCAGCCGTCAAGACCACCAACACCGTCCATCTCCATGATACCACGGGCAAAGAGACCACCAAAGGCACCAGCAGCGGTAGCAGCAGAGAAGAAGATGGCCATGCGGAGACCGCACTCGTGGCGCTTGTACCACATGGTAATGTAGTAAGTGATTCCAGGGAAGAGACCACCCTCAGCGAGACCAAGAGCCATACGAGAAGCAAGGAAGCCGCCAAAGTTCTTGCTGAGACCCATGAGACTGGTGCAGATAGCCCAAGCGACCATGATGGAGGGAATCCAGATGGAGGGACGGAAACGCTTCATGGCCATGTTGGATGGGATCTCAGCTGCGACGTAGAAGGGGAAGAAGACGGCGACGGCGATCTGCAGAACATGTTAATTCTCCGTTGTCAAAAACATGGGGATGAGTCCCGAGAGACTGGTAAAGGTTGCACTCACGTTGTAATCCCACTTGCCGGTCA
Organism: Fusarium stilboides; assembly: GCA_014822085.1. Lineage (NCBI taxonomy): Eukaryota > Fungi > Ascomycota > Sordariomycetes > Hypocreales > Nectriaceae > Fusarium > Fusarium stilboides. The sequence continues at coordinate 36,480 of JAASAY010000165.1, forward strand.
TGCCTAGAGACTCTTCGAGGCCAGCGAGCTTGGCATTGCCAATGTTGGTACGATCGAGGAACGAGAGGAGGTAGAGAAGGGCGAGGAAGGGGAGAAGCTTCAAGTCCATCTTGCGGAGGAGGCGAGTGGTAGCGGGCTTGTCAAAGACCTCATCGGAGGCATCCTCGTGAAGAGAAATGGCCTTCTCATAGTCGACCTTGTCTGTGGATGAGTTCTCCTCTTGGTGGGCAGCCACCTGCTGGTTCTTATCCTGGTGGTGAAGCATGTTGGCGATGCTTATGGTTGTGTTTTGTCCTTGAATGAGTGAGACTCTTACAAGGATTGATATAAAAAAGAGGAGGAAGGTTAAGAGGAAGTAGTTGTCCTCAAGGAAGGAGGAGTGTCTAGGAGAGGAGGAGGCGGATGCTTCTGATCTGAAGACTAGGAAAAAACCTGGGGAAGAGCCCACTCTTTATACCAGGTGAATAAGAGAAAGAAGGACAGGCTTGACGATGGATCATCTACTTTCCTTTCCCCAGATCATCTCGGGACCGGGGGGGCTACAGCTAGCAACTGTCAGGTTTGCCATGGTCAAGGCATGTCCCCCCCGAAGCTAGGCTACTGTAAGCCAAGCCAAGCCCATTTTCGAAGCCTCCGTCTTTGGTGTCTATCCACTTTCCGCACGAACGGCAACTAGCAAGGGTTTTAAAAGGTTGGGTTGCATGCAGAGAGATAGAGTGTGAGTGACTGTCCCAATCTCAAGTCCAGATGCGACTGGGCATCCTCCAACAGTGAGAAATACAAAGTTACAAGGGGGGTTGTCATCTCCACACACACACTCCTCCGTGTATGTACTTTTTTCCCCATGTCTCCATATTACTAGCTATCTTACCCCATGCCCTACTTCCCCCGCCTTGACCCGGAGACCAATGGCCGACCCCCAAACAACAATCAACAGGCTCTCAAGAGGGATACGTAGACATTGCCAAGAAACGCCCACACTTGTCCAGGCCCTTGCTGCCAAGGTCAAGGTCGCTGTGCTCGTTTACGGGAACAGGGTGAGGGGGGGCGTTGGACCGTGCCTCAAAAGTCTCGACGCAGATTTCGGGGGCCTCTCTGTCCTGCAAGGATTGGGGTTGGCGGGGAGTACGAGCATCTGCATTCTCTTCCACCGGCGCAGTATTGTTTCATTTGTACGAGATAGGGCTTTGTTTGTGGGAGAGAAAGGCAGAGATTTGGTGGATGTGTAAGTCGTCTGTGCCGATCTTGTACGAGTGAGACATGGCCCAGAGATTTCCAAGCGATGGGCCAAGCTTGATGAAAAGCTTGACATGAGAACCCTATGTATGCCAAGTCGGTACTGAATGTCCTGGATGATACGGTATCTACTCCGTAATTGACAGGGACTGAACTGTGCCGCGTTTCGCTGGCCAGAGGATCAACCACGTTTGATGCATTGGGGCAAATGCCCCGTTGTGCTTTATTTCGGGACGTTGCTACGCATATGCGACGCGCTGAACGGTGTGGCTTCCACTACACCTTGCTATCTTGCTCCGAACCGGACTTCAATATGCCAATGTCGACACCAGATGTCGTTATCTCGCAAACTCAAATGGTGGGCGATGATCTTGACCAAGGTCGTCTAGGTCAATACGACTGTATCTCGTGGGCGCTCGCAGTCTCGTACCACCTTATCGGCTAGAGTTGGAATCATGGCCTTATGTCATTCATAGCGTTTGCCATCTGGTACGAGAGGCTTGTCTACATCTCCCATCTGACACTGATACCCTGCCCTGTAGCCGTGCGCCCTCCACCACGGATCCCAAGAGCCAGGCTGGAGCTGTGCCCGAGACGAGCATCATGCGTGAATGAGAATCTTGCCGTCCGTCCCGACGGGCCCTTATTGTTGAGTCGCAGGATTGGATGTAACAGGTTGCATGCGACACATGGCATCGCATCCACTACGCGTTGATTGATAGCATCGAGTCTGCATATCGGTATGTGTTTCCACGTGTAAACGTCCGGACCTGACGAGATAAGATATACTACGATAAAGGCCTCGACGCTGTAGATTCAGTGCGTCGTCGTACACTGCTCAGGCACGGGGTTTCATCGCCTGACATCACGTTGAACCCGACATCTGCCAAGTCGGGAGTCAAGTCCTGCCTAGAAAGCGCCCAGCACAAACAACCAGATCCACGGTAGCAATGTCCTGTGCACGCATCACGTAGCTTGAGGCTTCGAGAAGAACTTCAGAAGAGCCTCAACACCGTCAGTCGAGATGGGGGGCTTGCTTCAACGGCTTCGGCTATCGTGACAGCCGTAGCTCACATCGGATCAATGGAAGCTCGCTCTTTTCGACCTAGTTTGCCAATTTTGATGGCTGATCTCTTGTCTAAAATGTCTGCGAAGCGCTTGGGACGCCACCACATGGCAAAACACGCGGCGAGCGCCTGAAGGAGGGTGTCCTAAGGGGATCGGTGAGGGGAAAGTGTGTGTGAGTTAAGGATGGGCAGAGAAAGAGGAGAAGAGGAGGAGCTAAAAAGTAGCGTAGAGATTGGGGGGGGGAACTTTCGTGAGTGAAGAATGAAATGGTTGTCTTGTGTTGGTGGTTGGTGCGTTTATCCAGGTTCTAGCTCTACTGTAATCTCTGACCCCAGACTTTTGCTGCCGGACCAAATTTGCGGGGGAGATTCCACTTTCTGCTTTGGGACAACCGTCTGTCCAAGGTCTTTTAGGCTTATCCACTGGAACATCCCAGTCTGGGCTGATCACCGCGCCTGGTACTGGGCTCTCAGTGGACCAACATCCAGTTCAGGGCCTCAACGCCGCTGTCTCAGGGAGAGTTGGTGGCAAAGTACAAGCTGAGATGCAGTCATGCTCCCACTTTGACGTCTCCATCGACCGGTCGACTCCCGAGCCCTCAGCCCCATCTATAATCCGGGGACGAGATGGGGACCAGATTTCGCAGAGATTCCGGGGAAGCCTGTAGAGATGCGGGAGAGTACGGGGTGCAGTTTTCGTAGTTCGAAGCTTTCTTTTCTAGCCCATCTGGACATGTCTTTATGCCACGATAGCTTCATTTCTGAACGCCTGCTGCAAGTTTTGGAGGCTTGATGCAAAGCTCCGCACGTCCGGGCGATATCCTCGGTAAAAGCACACAACAATGCTACCTTCTCCAAGTACTACTTCTCCTCAGTAACGCTTACCGCCAAATCCTCCCCCCAAACTTGGAGAAGACAGAGTTTTATTTGACGTTACGTACAGGATTCGACTGGATTCTCCAACGCAAACAGGAAGGAAAGGAGTCATAACATGAGAAGATGGAGGGTACCAGGGCACCCCTGGCAGTGGGCGCAGCCATTAAACAGGGGTGTTTCAACCCGGCTAAGTTACCGGTCCTTGCTTTTGTTGAGAGGGGATAAGGCGGCCTCTCCAAAGCGAGCTACAGTCTCTGTTGATCACATGGCATTCTCCTCATCTATTTGCTGTTTCAATAAGGTGTTGATTAAGGTAAAAGATAAGCTTGATAGTGTCTCCACTGATTTTCCACGCCGCGCTTGTTTAGACTCAGAGCATGACGGAGAAAAGAGACCGGCAGGTCTTTCGGATGATGTCTTCGTTTATGACTTTGATGATGACCTTGAGGGTCTATCAACTTGACATGATGCCATGTTGTGGGTATATGGCCTGAGTATGAGTCAAGTACCGACAGAATCTACATCTACGTCTATCTCACATGTGTCTTCATCTCCATCTTCATCTCCATCTCAATCTCACCCCTTCGGTATTGTCTCGTCTCCACTACTCCGCACTTTTGCTTTCCCCAAGCGTCCGCGTCCAATCCGCCCAGATGCAAGGTCAGCAGTCCTGCAAACGAATGCTTTGACCCCCCGGGCATAGCGCCTCTTTGGGATTGGGGCATTGCATCTCGTTCTCTCAGTGAGTTGCGCGGCTAAAATTGTCTTTCCCTGACTCTTAGGTGCTCAAGCTTATTCCCTCCATGACTCCTCTCCCCCCAACAGACGTATCCTTTTCACAGCCGCCCCCAAAATTGTAAAAATACAAAAATGTGTGTGTGTAAATGGCACCATCGTCTTACACTACACCACACCATTAATTGCTAAGCCTATCAGCACTCGAGATGCCCTGGAGTGATGCTCGCATAACCACGTTTTCCCGCGCCCACCTCCATCAGAGTTTTTTCGCTGGCTATCTTTACTGTAGATTCCGCACTATTCGCCTCTTGTCCCGTTGCCAATTCCGCACATGGTCGCATACCACACGCTATTGACGTCTTTATCAGCCGGTTGTTCGTGCGTGCCAACGTCTATCCGTATGCCGTCTTGGCAGATGGTTGTTTTCCTCGCTTAAATCGTCCTGCGCCCAAAGGCTTCCATCCTTCTTTGACCCTTCTCTTCGTCATACATTTAGCGCCTTCGGACAGGCGGATGGCGTCCATCCAAATGCGCGTCGACACATTTTGCAGCGTTGAATGGCTGCCAAGAACGTGGCTCGTGCCAATGACGATTCTTGTTGTATCTTTCGTTGAGACTCAACCATCTAGGTTCTGAATCGCTCCTGTATGATTTTATGCATCGTCCTTCCGATGCGTCCGTAGCAACGCGTAGATATGCCCACGTTTCTAGCATGTGCTATTTGCAGGCGACGAATGTGATGGGTGTGAACGTGCGCCATTCAGTTGGGCCCATATCACTCATCTTCGTCTCTCTGTCAGAGCTGCAGTATGCCTTTTCGTGGATTTGGATCGAACGATATTGCCAACCCTGGAGCAATAGTCCCCAGAAATTTGAGCCCTTCATAGTCCGAATGATCCGTATGGCTTGCTCAAAGCAAAGAAGGCCTAAGAATCTCGACCACTACCCTGCATCAATCTAGATTGCGGGGATAACGACCACGGAGAATTTCTCCCTCTTTAGTGGGATTGGTCTTCCTGCTGAGCTAGCTTAGCGAGGTTGGGTTTCTAACTATCGTGGCTATTGTTAAAATGAACCGCGGGACACCCGGTTGCGCTGCCGATAGCGGTCGGGACCAACGCAGGTTCTCTTACACACCACTTCGGGCATCATTCTCCAGACCGTCTCCTTTTTTAATCTTCCCCACGTTGTTATTCTAATTACCCCAGTTTCAGCTACGGTGGCGATCATGTAGACTAAAAATTGTGGTTGCCTTGTGTTAGTCCAAGCCTTCGGGACGGGTTGCCTTGATAAGACTACACAACTGAATGGCTAGCTCTGAAGCCTTGTTTTGTGATCTTGTCACTAATCGTTCAGCCACTTAGAGTGTTCGATTATCGTCTTCCTGACCGTCACTTTCTCGGGATTGTTCGGTTCACATGTTGCCTTCCCATCCTGTTCACTACACCATTATGTCACTGGTTTCCTTCTCGGCGAAGCTCCGATATCACACTGATGTCGTTTTTCTAATCGGAATATTGAAGCCCGAAGGCTTTAGCCATGAACAAACTGTGCCTCAACTTGAAGTGGAGTTATGTCCTTTGTTGGCTGAATATCTTCTCGGTTGACGCGGTCGTTTAGAGGCCGGGGCGACATGCTGGAAGTCTGGGGAAGTCTGGGGCAGTCTGGATCCACCAAACAAGAGCTGATGCACACGACTCTTCGCAAGGATCTCTCCTTGACTGACCCTCAGTACAGGAGTATCCAATGGGCAACGCCCTTGCTGGAGGGAGCGCTTACACCGACGCCAGAAGCCACAATCGGTCGATCCGTTGGATCTAACCAGTTAATTAACCACTCACTGACATTCACTGAGACCAATATTCACTCAGGGAGAGTGTCTTCACACCATCTGACTTGGTCTGGACTTGAGATTTTGATGGTCTCACCTTGTTGCCCTCAGTCGAGACCCCTGGGCGGTGATGCAGGACGGCCATCGCCCGAAAGCACGTTTGTTACCATTGAGTCGTGAGGACTGAATCACTCCATTGCATGGACGAAACTTGTGAGCCCTGATGAGAAGGTTGTAGCGAAGTGCCTGTTGGATTTCTTTGCCACTCTTTGTTATCAACGTGACAGCTCTGTTCATCGAGATCGTGATTCCTTTAGTAAACTAACTACGGGCAGACTCCATGAACATTTTTACAAAAGTTTGCTCAGAAAATTCTATTCTGGAGAACTTACTCAATAAACTGTGGTTTTATAGTGCTTCAAACGGGGAGTGTTGTGCTTCATACCCTCGGGTAACCGGAGAATCTGAGCCGAGGCTATGAATCAGAGCCGGGTCGAGGGAATCATAGAATTTCCTATTACCATTCGGTCTGCCTAAATCTCTCCCTGACATACTCTTGTTTGCTTTCTTAATTTTTGAAAGGCCTTGTTTGCTTGAAAACTATTCTTGTTCACAGTGGTTGGAACTGGGCATCCGGTAAGGCCGAGTATCTTCCAGTGAGCGACCATGAGTTCGCAAAGATGCGAAGCACTCAGACTCATACCTATCAACACACTAGTCTTAGGAAAAGAGTTAATTACTCACTTAATATGCCGATAGGATCTATGCTATGCGATTGAATTTCAACTCGAGTCTGTCTTGTTCCTTACCATCGCCTTCGTATTAACGCCGTCCCATTTGCCAACGAACCATCGAGCCCTATACCAGACCATATTGTCACTTAACTACTACTCACGATGCCACGATCCCAACATTGTTTGTTGTTTTTCAACTTCAACATATATTCGTGATGATGATGAATCAACAAGGTTATTGCCCCTCTCGGAGTTTACGGAGTTTAACCATGCCGCCATAATCTCACCTCCTCCACCTCGAATCCTTCTCTGCCTCACCCAGACCTCATACCGTATCACACCGAGCTCCCATCTCGTATTCACGATAGCCTCATGTGATGATGAAGTTCCAATTCGTCGACAATGATTCTGCCAGTAAGCCTGGCTCACGCAAGGCTATCCGCAGTCATGTTATGAAGGGCAAGAATCTTGGACGCACCATACAGGGCCGGGGGCGAAAACATGCGGCGCCTTATGAAGGCGACTTCTTCGAGGGTGTGCAACAAGTAAAGCAGCAAATGTGTAATAAGGATGGAGGAACTACTGATGATGCTGTTCTCGATCAAGACGGCAATGCGTTGATGTTTCCAGAGGTCACGACTGTGGATGCCGTGAATTCGTTCAACAACCCATTCGCAGGCGAGGAATACACTTACTTTGCTTTTCCAGTCCAGTTCACTCCCTCGATGAGATACAGTGGGCGTGCAAAAGTTACGGGCAATTCCGAACCCAACCCCGCTTTTGATTTCAACACTATAACAACACAACAACTTCAACGCCTTATTTTATATATTAAAAATGTCTCAATCCCATCGACAAGTACGTCATTCTGTAGAGAAAAGAACGAGGATTATGGCAATGTATAATTTGGGATACTCAGCGAAGCAGATCGGAGAGGTTGAGGGGATGACTGTCAAAGCGGTCTACGGAGTTACCAACCGGTACTGTCAACGAGAGTCGAATAAAGATAAAACGCGCTCTGGTCGTCCGTCTATATTAACGGATCGCGATAAAAATCATATCAATATGATCATTGAATGCGATGCTTTCTGCATATATGAACATATCAAGGAAAAATGCAGTTTGACTTGCCATAGAAGCACAATTCGTCGCTGGCTTCTTGCTGAGGGGATATAATATGACTACGCACTTTGACGCCCGTTTCTTCCCCCCAAAGCTGTCGCAAAACGTCGCGTTTTTTCGGGACGTTATTATGAAGAGGATATCTCCTTTTGGCACACATGGTGGTTCTCTGACGAAGTCTTAATTGATCGTACGGACGGCGATTATACCAAGTGGTTATTTTATCGGGTTGTAAGTCGGCAGCCCCTCTGTTCAAAAAGCTATTCTGACCGCACTAAAGGGAGAACGGTTACACAGGGACAAAGTACAGCCTCGAAGACGACCTTTGAGACATTCCAAGATGTTCTTTGCCGCAATTTCCTTACAAGGGACGACCAATCTTGTCCCCCTTGACGGGGATCCCCTTGCAAAGCGTCACGGCGTTATAGGCCGCCGTATTCTTTAGTGTTTATAGGAGTAGCTTCTAGTAATAGTCCAAGAGGGAATGACGTTCTAGCACGATAACGGTCTAACCTTCAAAGCTAAGATCGTGCAAAATTGGTTAAAAAAATGGGCTTGACGAGAAGGGGTTTTCCTTTGCGACTGGCCTCCTTATAGTCCTGACTTAAATCCCATAGAAAACCTATGGAAAATCCTGAAAAAGAGGATATGCGAAAAGTATCCTGAATTGGCAGCGTATCCGGTTTCTGATGAAGCTATGGACGCCTTGATCGAAGCTGCGCAGGAGGTTTGGCTTGAGATTGAAGAAGACATCATCGAGAACGTGATAAATTCGATGAAGGACCGACTTGAAGCTTGTCACTTGGCTGGAGGCTACTACACCAAGTATTGATATATATTTTTGAAATCTACGATCAATTCTCTATAAAATGATATATACCACTTCCTTATTGGATTCCAATTGATTATTTAATTGCTGCGTCGAAAAGGCGGTTAAAATCGAGGTGGTTGGGGTGGATCCGGAATTACCCGTAACTTTTGCACGGAATTGTACATGGTATATGAGTGTAAGTTACCATTGCCCTTCTACTCAAGCAATCGCTAATTACTCCAGTCAACACTAGCGTCTGTAACGTCATATACCCGTACGCTTTCTGTCGTCCTACTGATGAGATTGGATCGCCATGGTTCAGGTTTATGATAGCGGATCTGGCTTGTACGTCATCCCCTTACTATCTTAGCATATGTTTAATCTGCTAACCCTGACGATTTTCAGGTCTCCATTGTCTGCTCGCCATGGTAACAACATATCTCAATATGTTACGCAAACCTGAGATACCAGACCTTGAAAGCCTTGAAGCTACACGACACTTCTCCCAAGCCCTCCGCATAATGAACCCAAGACTCTCGCAACCCTCAGCCGCACAAAACGATCCCAACGTCGTCATTATCATCTCCCTGGCCATCCACTCGATTATTATGCAAGATCTGTCTGCAAGCGTGATGCACCTCGAAGGCCTGCAACGTCTCCTTGATTTCCGACCCGGTGGCATTTCCGGAATACGCGAGTGCAACCGCGCACTAGCACACAAGATCTGCCGCACCGACATCGAACTTGCCATTGCGCAAGGCACAAGAACCCGATTTAGCGACGCGGGACTCACAGCCGCCGCGGCAGGGCCGGTATCTGCGAGAAACCTCGCGTACCCACTCAACCAGACGTCTGAGCTGCTGCGACAGGTCACACGTGAACTGTTTGCGCTGTGTCGACGGCCGGGAAGGGCGAAGATGGCTGGACTGCAGTATCAGGACGTGTTGATTTCGATGTGGCAGCGGATCATTGACTTTGCGCCACTCGGTGGAACGAGACCACAGGATCTGCTGGATGATGTATGGCAGCTGGCTCTTTTGGCTTTCTTAGTCACTGTGACATGGTCAACGAGCTTCCTCAGAAATGTTCACTGCAAACTCTTGCACAAGCTGCTTCGGGAGCATGTGGAGAGTCGTGCTTTACTGGCACGAGGGGATGATTATCAGGCCTTGTGGTTCTGGGTCATTTTTATCTATGCTCTTTCGTTGCCGGATGATGACTCTGAACAGATTCCTCTGAAAGAGCTCCGAGAGATGGCGCAGAAGTTGGATGTAAGGACATGGGAAGACCTAAGAGTCAAGTTCAAACAGTTTCCGTGGATTGGTGTTGTTCACGACATTCCCGGGAAGAAACTTTGGGAACTGGCCCGACTTGAGAGTGCTTCATATAAATAGCTAAAGATATTTGGAACCGTATTTTTTATGGTATTTATAGTCCACCAAAGAGTGATGCTTGGCGTAATGAGCTACCGATTATAGAAGTAACTTTCTTCCTGTGCTGCATCGCGTTGAATTCATTCAGTGTCCCTGACTGGAAACCCACCTCCAATCATGGCACAATGTCTATACCTTCACTGATAGCTGTTGGATTATAGACCGTTACTGGGCTCCTCTACTCCCCAGGATTTAGTCTCTAATAAACGTTAAAGACCTATAGCGCCCTATGCGTACTTCAGTTGCTTCTCCCCTATAGCGGACGGTGGGCATACATGTCGGTGGTACGTGGTCGAATAGTAGCATTAGCTTTTTATTAAGAATATACTTAATGCATATTTCTTATCATCTTGTAGGAACAGACTCCCCGACAATCTGAGTAGGCTGCTGGTTACTAGATCTGAAATAGCAGCTATCTCTATGAGCCGATTGATTGTACTCTCCTGACATGGGCAAGATATCGCTCCAGCTTGCAAGACATTCCCAGCAGAACTCGTGGCGACATAGTGTACCTAGAATCGGAGTTAGATGGAACAACGTTGGATCTTTCTTGATATTATGACTCACATGTCATATGGAAACAACCGGGGCCTTTCTGTGTATTGATTCCGCATGAAGGGCACTGTTTGGTGTTGGCATCAACCCAATCTTGTGTCTCTCGGAACCGAGGATCCCCATTCTCCTGCATACTATCAAACTCTTCACACGTAAAGCTATCATGCCATTTCACTTGGTGCTCAAAGCACATCTCATACCCGCATTCCTCGCATGAGACATGATTGCTCTCGATCAAGTCATGTATCTGACCATAGGAACACTTCTCGGCAAGACACCATCGAAAAGAAGGTAACTTGCTCAAGGCGTCAAGTTTCAAATATTCATCGTACCTTCTGACATGTTATAACCTGTTTTTGCCGATACCATCCGGATATGGTACTTACTTTGAAAAAGTGTCTTGTCTCGCATATAGCTTCACCTCATCGTATTCAAGTCGTCGACTGCACCCAAGAGATGGGCAGCTAAGAAAATGACATCCAGCTCTTCCATGTTGTTCAAGCTGGGCATCTATATAATTCTGTAAGCATTCTGTGCAGAATGTAATAGTATGAGAGCACTTCTGCCCAAGCTTACGGGGGAAAGGCAAAACCTTCCATTGCCAGTCCCCGCTATAGCCACGGCAGGTATCATTCCATTCATTCAATGTTCCGTTTATAACGTCACGTATAGAGTCAGTGCAGATAGAGCATTCGACCGGGGACGGCTGTAGTTGCAGAAGTCGTGTGAAAATTGGAATGCGCAATATCATGTTGGCACCATCCATTTCAAGAAGCTGACCGAGTTTGAAGTTTAAGTCCCCTGTCGTACCCTTTTCCAGGGTGTACAACTCAGGGAACGTTAGATCGAAGGGTGATTTCATAGTTCCTTTGGATATGAGGTGCCGATTCAGGCGTTTCGCCACTTGACGTGCTTCCAATGTTGGCTGTGGATCGAGATTATTGATAATTGACATAAGGTGCTGTGCTGTAGCGTAGCTATGCGAGAAGCGTCAGCGGATGGAAAGTCATCTTCGGAATTCCCCACCTACATTCTCACTTTTTCCAAGGCCTGCGGGCCTTCTGTTAGTCTCAGTATTCGAAGAAGAGTTCTGCGATTCTGGAAAGCGACATTGGCTGAACAGCGGCCGCATGGACAGGATAATTGGGCAGCTGGCCCCAACAATTCCCACCATACGTCAAGTAAACCTTGTATAGAGTTGGAAATTGATTTTGAATAGCAAACCGAGCAGACGGGGGTAGAGCAGCTAGTGGGCTGTCGGAAACTTGTCGAAAATTCATCGATGAGGTCGGTTGATCCCTTTCCCATGACTTGCTCAAACTTTATCTTGTGGCATACTTCGCAGCGTCGTAATGATATCGAGTCCAAATTCTTCTCGTCAAACCATTCCTGGAAGGAGTTGAAGAGGATTCGAGCCTGATCAGCACTGAGCACGCTGTCCAACAGACCATTCATGCTAGAGTCTACACCCTCAACTTGGGAATCAAGCGATTGCACAGATTGAATTGCGTCAGACTTTTCACCAATGGACTCTGATCTCGACAGCAGTTTGCTGATGATGATGCCTCTTCGTGTTGATGCCAGCATTTGTAGCGGGGGCTTAACAATCTGCGCTCGCAACTTTTCAACCTCTTCTGCCATTTTCCGCTTTTCGTTGAGGAGTGTTTGTATCTCTATGTTCATAGAGCAAATCTTCTGGCGTAGGGACACCGATTCTTCAAGCATTGGGGATAGCTTAGTCTTGAGGGTTTTGTTCTCGTCCAAAAGTTTGTCAATCGTGCCTTGCGAGATTTCAATTTGCTCGTGCATTTGCTCGAGATGTATGGTAATACGATCATCTATGCACGATCCAGATATGCTTGATTGCGGATTGTCATAGCTACACTCAAAATAAGGAGGGTCTGAGAACTTTGGATTGTGTTTGGTGACGGCATGGAAAGGGGGAGGCGATAGATGCTGTCTGACCTGAATGTCTGACTGAATTCGTCGTAGGGCTGTCATTTTGAAGATTGTCAAAGTGTAGTTGTCAGGTTGTTGTGGCTACTGGGGCTGTAAAAAGGTATATCGGGGTTTAGATGAATGAAATCCATGATAAAACCCCCCGTCTTATAAATAAAACCCCCCGTCTTATAAATAAAACGATATCGATGCCAGACACCAAACGCCGCTGACGAAAATGAAATGCATTTTCAAAGGGTGTTGGCACCTAATTCTTGAGGTTGGCCTCCCTGCCAGTATCTAGAGGCCATTGTAGCCAATAAACCTTAGCAAGTGGGAGACCGGCCGGCCTCCTACATTTATAATGGGTCGTATGTGAAAGATGACTGGCAAAATGTAAAAACTGCGTTGACTTTTGTTGGTTGAGGTTTGGGCGGGATTTTCAAACCCCGCACTGGACTAACTTAGCCCCAGGACAAGACGGAGAAGGAGGTTTACTTGTAGGCCAATATAGCCAGGATAACTTCTTTTAATCTAGTAGGAAACAGGTATGGTTTTGGATATAAAAGAACATTTTAAGCTCTCGTGGAGAAAGTCATAAGCCAGCCACTCAAGCAATAAGGGTTTAACCTATATCGTGTGGCCGACCTTGACCCATGCTGTGTGTTGGCTTGGCACCGCCACTGAGGTTCATCAACTTGGTCGCCTGATCCCTCCTCAAGTTTGCATGCAATTCTGCTAACGTATTATTGATTCACGAGGGCCCCCAAGCGGGGTAAATGGCTGTATTCTTTGGCGGCCGCCCTCTCTCTAAATGCCACACTTCCAAGCGCCTCAGAAAAAAGGGCTATATTTTACCAAGCGAGCTAATCCGAGGAACTGGCGACAACAGAAATCAGCCTCTTAGCACGAATCAAACTATTACGGCTTCTTATCCCAGCTTTCTTGATCTCAAAAGAAAGGTCGTTGTGCTTGATTGTGAAATGGCAGGGGTCAGAAACGGTGATAGTGAAATTATATCCATCTCCATTATCGACTTCTTCTCTGGCGCAATTTTAATCAACTCCCTCGTCAAACCTAGCGAGCCCATTATTGCATGGCGCTCCAACCTCCATAGCATACGGCCGGCGACAATGTCAATAGCTGTATCCAAACTTCCAAAGGGCAGGTTCTCCATGGTTGGGAAGCAACACGGCAAGAGTTATTAAAGCATATCAACAGAGATACGGTATTAATTGGACAGTCTCTCCAGCAAGATTTAAAGAGGCTCCACATATCACATGAAAAGATCCTTGATACTGCCTCTACGTCACCAAACGGCATGTTCAGTGATCAACGTGCAACGTGCTTATCAATAATCATGTGCTTTAACTATGATTCGTGTCACAGCAAGGGACCCCTCAGCATGAAGCTGTGAGAAGTATAGCGAGTCTAATCAAGAGGAGACCCGCTGGGTAGAGCAATGTAAATATCGCTCATGCCCAATAAACCTCCCAATCCAGTAATTGCTTTTCGTTTAAGCGCGATCGAGGGGTACAATGTTCAGCTGCATCGATAATGCAATATGTATGACTCGCCAAACTGATGCGACAATGCAATTTACATTCAACAGTCATATGTAGGGCAACCTGCATAGCTGCCCAACGAAGAGAAGAAGGCATAGAATGCCCCGACATTGCATGAAGCAGGCTATGTAAGCTTACAGTCTTTGTGGGTAAATAGGATCGATTCTTATATAGTAAAAAATTATAGATATTTAGACTAGACTTTAACCGCACTCTGCTGACTGGCAAGGATCCATGGCGCATTCACCACCAGGTATCTTACGTAGCAAACTCAGACCTAACAACCCCCTGCCCTTATAGGTACGAAACTGGGCTTCGTCCCAAAACTGGGGTACGGCCCGTGATCTATGATTCCAAAATGGGCTTGCTCAGCCCACCTCGGCCCTCTCTCAGCAGCAGCTCAGCCTAAAGCGGCAGGAACTCAGCTCTGGGAATGGAAATGGATCTTGGTGCGCTTGAGTTTCGTCTCCAAGTATACAGGTATAGGACTCCCCTTGTTTCTAGTTCAGCTCTAGTCAAACTGATACAGAGACAATTCGACTTACTTAAAAGAACCTGTAACTCTATTCGAACATACTAATCAAATAGATTGAGGCTATACACCGAACTACTTGAACTATCTGAACACTCTCTATCGAGATTTGACGGTCGCTCACGAGGAACTGCCACCTGGAAACCACAAGTCTCACAAGTCGGGTCACCATGACACCGGGTTGCCCACGGAGTTCGTGGCGGTAAGGGTCGTCCTGGCGCAGCTTGGCGAGCTAGCACCCGTAGTCGATCATGATTCTCAATACCAAGTTGGGGTCCTGCTTCTTGGATGAGGTGGTCGAGCATGTCAAAGGCAGTGCCGTTGTCGCCATCCCATGCTTCATCGTGTTTGGTGATCTTCCAGCGGACGCCGATATCATGCCTCTTAACCTCGGTGTAGATGCAGTCGCCGGAACGGAAAACTTCCCTGAAGTCTTCTGATATTTGTACCCGTCTTTCGTCTTGCTGTATAATTTCTCCATCACTTTCGGGCGACTCTGGACAATCTTTGGCAACATGGTCGATTGGGACTAACTCATAATCGATGAACCATATCGTCCGATTTGCTAGGTCATATATCTCACCGAGCATATCGATGAAATTGCCGGAGTACATATAAAAATGCTTTTGCCGATAGTGTTTCATCCGATCGGTCAGTGAATCCATTATCGATCTGTCATAATCAAGGGCGATGTTGGGCCCGAGGAAACTGGGCTTCGCCTCCGGGCTCCTTTCGGTTCTTCTATCGAAAAGACACAGAAAGTCGGTCCGATAATTATTCCACCAGTTTATCCTATTCAAGTGCCGAGGGTCTAAGTGGATGAGATCTTGTTCGACATTTATCGTGATATGTTTGAAGCCACCATTGTCGTCGCTATATGATGCGGTATGAGTAGCCCCCTCTTGGCCGAAGTATTGTCCATGAGTAGCGGTGCGTTTCGGATGATAGGGAGATTTGACATGCGACCACCATTCGTTCTTGGTGAACCGTCTCTCCATTGCTTGGCGAGAGTCTTTGCATACAGTCCACAGAGAGCTATCGGTCAGGTAAACCGAGTCATTGGGGTTACCGTCTGGATCATCCAGAGGTACGGCTAGATTGAGGCCCCCTGAGTAAGTAGTGCCAAAGTAACGGACATTCTGTCTAGTAGGCAGCAATTGAACGAATCTTCCCTTGATAGGGCGGAATTGATGTGGGCCATTAAGGTGATAGTTGGCGATGTAGAATCGTTGAACATGGCGATTACCAGGGACAGGACGGACAGCTGCTTCCCATATCAATATTTGAATCTCTTTTGGGAGGCTTAAGAATTGCGGAAAGGTATCGGGAGCCATATTGAGCATGATACCATAAGGATGAACGAGGGAACAGGTAGTTAGTAGGTGAGAAATTACTCGAGATATGTTAGGGAGCTAGGCTTAGCCTATTTATATGATCCGCAGAGGCAGTGCTTCATACGAATGACGTGTGCTTACGCCGTATGTGTCATATCTATCCTAATCTATTTCCGGCCCAGTGAGTCCATGAGATACACACATCTCAAGATATGAGAAATAGCTTAAGCAAGTGAAGCTATCATGAGTGCCCAAGATGGACAAATATTGCTGTATGCAGTGGTTGCTGTGTATTCCCGTATATCCGGGCCTGTCCCGATCTCTCCGCCTTGCCGCGCGGGAACCCACTCTAAACGTTAGTTTGAGCGGCGTGCTTATCAAGCATCTACGGCATAGACTTTCATTCTACACTAGTACTGTAGCAGTGGCCCTTGGAGGACCAGAGTCTAATGACGCAGCCTTATTCGGAATTCCGCAATTATACCAGGCTTGGGGGCTGATTCTCCTAGAACACCAACGTGCTAGAAAGGCTACAGTAGAGAAATTACGCTACTGTGATCCACTACCAAAGATGGGGTGCTTGTTAAGCGTGGCGTTAGATCTCAAGCTACTAACGTGATCGTCTCTGTATATTAACAATGCATCCCGAGCACCCGCGCGGTTACGTCAATATATCTACCGGTATGCCACAATGATCTTTCGAACCTCTCCCATCTCTACTTCACTTATCTCAATACCCAATCGCTTGCGTGTCGCCCACTTGCAATCGCCTCGCAACATAATTCATTCATCATATAGTTTTTGTCGCTACGCAACGAAGAGCGGACAAGTTAACACAGCAACAATGGGTGATCACGTACGCCATTCTATCATAAAATCTCAAGGAATGTCAGGCTAACAACATTCAAGGAGGATGAGATCCGTCTCAAGCACAACAAAGATGGGTCTTTCGATCGTCCCGAGAGTGCCTTTCGCAACTTCATCTCAAATGAGCCAGGTTCTAGATTTCCGGCGGAGAAGGACCGTTATGTCCTTTACCTCAGTCCAGGATGTCCTTGGGTAGGTTCTCATTGTCCCTTTGCACCCGCTTGCATCATACTAATAGAAATCAAGTCTCATCGTGCCATGATCGCGAGAAGTCTCAAAAGGCTTGAAAACATCATCGACCTGTACCTTTGCTCACTTACCATGGGCAAGGAAGGATGGTACTTTGAAGATGATCCAGAGCTAGCAAAATATGGTGTCCTGCCCAAAGATCCCCTCTATGGACTTGACACACTGAAGAAATTATATCTGAAGGCCAATCCGAACTATCAGGGTCGATACACCGTGCCTGTCCTCTGGGATAAGAAAACACATACAATGGTGAGTAACGAGTCCAGTGACATCATTCGGATGTTCTATACCGAATTCGACCATCTTCTTCCTGAGGAGGATCGCGAAGTGAACAGAGCTGGAGGTGGCTTCTACCCCGAGAACTTGCGGAAGGAAATTGATGAGATCAACGAGTGGGTTTATCATACTGTCAACAACGGCGTCTATAAGTCTGGTTTTGCCACCTCACAGAATGCCTACGAAGAGAACGTCGACAATGTCTTTGAGTCACTCGACCGCCTGGAAAAGATTCTCGACAAGGGACCATACCTTCTAGGCGAACACATCACAGAGGCCGACATTCGTTTATTTCCAACGATCTTGCGTTTTGACGTCGCCTACGTTCCAATCATGTTGTGCAATCTGGGTACCATCAGGGATCACTATCCGAACCTGCACCTGTGGCTGAGAAGACTCTACTGGGATAAGAGTACCAAGACTCACGGTGCGTTTCGGACCACAGTAGAAACTTGGTTTGAGCAGTACAAGGCTTGCTATGCAATTTCTAGGCAGAGGGTTCTCGGCATCACAGGCCCGTTGATCATTCCAAAGGGACCTTTGGTTCTGATTCATGAGTTAAAAGAAACTGAGGAACAAAAGGCCTGAATCTGTACTATGGGGATTTGGAAGGGTATATTCTTTAAGAATGTGGGATATTAGGAATTGACTTTGTATTATCTCATTAGCTTTAGTATTAATAATGATTTTTGAGCTCATAGTTACACACACGCATAAAACTCTAATCTACGATATAGCTCGGTTTATACACTTCAGCTTTGTGTTGGGTTTTAATTGATATCAATTTTCTACGGCTAGTATTCACTCAGCCTTCCAACTGGCGTAGAGTTTTGCACCTGACTAGCTATGCTCCAAGTTGCAGAACACTCCGCTAATGAGGATACTAGGTAATTATGCTCCTCTGGAATACCAAATCTTTGGATTGAACGAGAGGCTTGTATGGTCGCGTATATTAGTATGAGCGGCGAATGTCGGAGACCGTACTGAAGTTTGTAATTTCGGACTAATGTGAGAATATCCTGGGCTGATGCGACACAATACCGAAAAGAATTCTCTCGAGCTGGCTCAAAATTGTTATTGGTAGCCTCTTCATAGTTCAAGGCAATACGTATGCTGTTATATAGTAAACTAAGCATTTGGAGATTAAGAATTAGCTAGGGTATTAAAACTCGATTTACAAGGAACTTACTGAAGTGTAGCTACCGCGGGAGTTATGATACCTGGTGCCCATTTATTCCACTTTGCAAAAGGCGGCAACGAATCTCGCCATTTCAATAACTCAAGGTTGAGGTTGTCGAGAACGGTTTGGCGCGTAGAGATATCCGTTTGAGTCCGGGGTGTTCGGGGAGAGAAGACAGTTGCCATCATATTCTCTACAATTCTGTAAAGACGAATCTGTTCTTTCAGGTATGGAATGTTGGAAGGATTCCGAATGTCGTTAGCATCATCAAAGAAGCCAGCAGGGCGCCAATGTTCCATCTCGGGACCGTCGCTGACTCGATTAGCCATTTTCATGGTGAAGAATGATGCAGTCAGTTCTCACGGTATGAATTCTAGGAGATCGACTTCGGCGCTGTCAAAAGCTAGTTGCACGGGTCTTCCTAGTATCAAGCTGATTTGCTTGTCCGAGATATAACATCCCCAGTAGATCCTTCGACGTACTTCTACGTCTTCGCTTGTTATAAGCGACGAATCTTGTGGCACCCAATGCATGGGGTCATTCTGAAATCCTAGATCTTGGGCCATGCGGAAAGCGATACCTGTCTTCGTTAACCCTGACGTACTTATTCCAGGCGGATGAACCACAAACCAGAAAAGGCCCATCCTTTGGATACGTTCCCACGGCCGATTTCGAAAAACGCCAGACATAAGAAGGATTGCACAGTGGGAATGGAGGGACGACTTAGGCCCGACACCATGACGATGCTCTCGGCTG
Source organism: Fusarium stilboides (assembly GCA_014822085.1). Lineage (NCBI taxonomy): Eukaryota > Fungi > Ascomycota > Sordariomycetes > Hypocreales > Nectriaceae > Fusarium > Fusarium stilboides. The sequence continues at coordinate 55,580 of JAASAY010000165.1, forward strand.
CATGGAAGAACTGCTCGCTCAGGCTCCGCTCCTCTTCGGTCTCTGACATGAGAAGCCCCAGTGCGCAGACGGACAAGAGTAGAGCTGATGACCAGTACTTGCAGCCTTTCCGCTCTCCAAAATGATCTCTTAGGAACGCTTCTCGATATACGAACATGAAATGAGGATACTGCCATCGAAAGAATTGCTTCAATGCATTGAGAACCGCGTCGTCGCTTAGCCTGATGCCGAAGTGATCCAGTACGTGCTCGAAATTGGACTCGACATATAGACTCTGGGTTGGGTTCTGATAACTCTCACTGGTGGATAGAAGGTCGTTGTTGAAGATACTTGTAGCGCCGTGATAGATGAGAGATCCTTCAGCATCTGGCTTCAGATGTGCTCGTCTAAGCGCATCCGCGTGAATCGACTGCGACGTAAGTCCTGAGTTTAGACCGGCTGAAGCCTCTTGGACTGAAGCTTCTTCTGGTTCAGCACCACTGGCAGCTAATTTGAGCATCGCGTCGCGAACCTCAGGAGAAGCATTGCTAAGTTTCTGAATGAAGGCTTCTAAAGAGGCGACCTTATTTTCTAGACCTGCAGTGTATGCTGATGACGCAGGATTACGCCTTTTGTCAACCTGCCCGTACTCACAGGTAGAGCCAGCTGCCGTACAACTGGTGCATGGGATCGTGCGGGTACATCTTAGCTACTGGTATGAGCTTTTGCAGGCAATTAACGGGAACTTATTATTCATAAATTACCTTGCGATACCGACAACGTTTGCAGCTGGACGTTTTGTGTAAGTAAGTATCGTATTTGTTGATGAGGCATGGTGAAAGCGGCGAAGTGGATGACACTCACGAGAGTTCCTGTCTTCCTGAATTGGGCGGTGATGGTCCCGAAGCAGGTATCATCGGATAGATCTTCTGTGTATTGCAGCTGAGGTCAAATGGATACACTGTGATATCAGAAGAAAAGTGGAAGAGGGGTTGGCAACACAAAACCGGGATTACACTCACGGGCACATGTGGGTCACTGCTTATCATGTGTAAGCTAGAGATAAGATTGAACTGTCGGTCTTTTCACTAACTACACCACGAAACTTTGTTCTATAAAGACAAACGGTTCCTGAATTGTATGGCCTCAAATGATCTCTTTAGAATATTGAAATCACGTTAGTTTTTGAGTGCGTTTCACGGATTTAATTCGATTTTAAGCGGAGTAAGTTGCTATTCTAACCATCCCTACATGATATACTGTATCAATAGACCGGCTGTGCCAGATCCGACGTATCGGAACATTCATTCTACCTTTAGAGTGTAAACAAGGTCGGAACTCTGCCAGTGCCCTTGAACTCAGCAATGATCTTCTTGTTGGCTCTCCGAAGAATAAGCTTCATCAAGAAACAGAGACAAACCTCGAATATCGCAAAAGCCATCAATAAGATCATAGCCCTGGTATACCTAGGCTCATCGCTGGAGTCGAAGAAGTATGGGCTCCATATACTGCCAAATTGGCCAGTGACATTGATGATAGCAGTCGCGCAGGCTTTCTTCGCGGGCGTCTGGCCGACTGATGAGGCGGCCCAGCTATACAATGCGGCATTCGCTCCGAAACAACCGCAGATATATAAGAAGGACGCGACATATCGAGCCGGAATGTTGATTGTCGCGACATTAATGAGGAATCCGACAGCTGCGGTAACCATCGGAACACTGATGTGCCAGCCTCTCTCCGCCCTTTTATCGCTGTGCCAGGCGATGAAATAGGAGACAACAGCGCCAAGGAGGTATGGAGGAGCTGTGCAGACAAGCGTGATTGTCCTAGTTCCCAGGTTGAAGCCTTTGACGATAGCAGGGAAGAAATAGTTGAACCCGTAAGCGGATTGGTTGGAGCAAAGCATAAGAGCCTGTTTTATCTGTTAGACATCTTCAAGAAGGAGCTGATTTGTGTGATGAACTTACAAAAACCCACACTTTGATGTCGGTGACAGCAAGCTTCAAGCCATGCATGATAGACTCGTCTCTTTCTTGGTCAGAGACAGCATCTCTGGCCATGCGAGTGACAGCGACTTGTTTTTCCTCGGGGGTAAAAAGCCACATCTGACTCTTTGTGGCTGGGAAATCTGGGAGCAGCACAAAAGCGATCAACCCAAGTAGGACAGTAGCGGCACCTTCAATGATGAAAAGCCAGCGCCACCCCTCAAGTCCACCAACGCAGAGATAGGCATTTAGTCAAAGGAGAGTTCCGTGAAGCGTTCTCCCAATAGAGCGCTAACCGGCTAGATCAACGGAGATGGACCTCCATTTGAGATATTTCTCCACATTGTGGGGATTCGGGGTTAGTTTTAAACCAAGAGGCTGAGCCCGAAGTAACCAGCGACGAAACCACCACGCCGGTTGACCGGCCTTGTGCCATGGTTCATATTGAGTCGTAAGCAAGCCTCACCGACAAGGAAAAGTGTGTTCGCGGGGATTACCTGAGGCTCCGTTTTCTTCCGCAACTTTTATTGCTGAACTTTCCTATTACTCCAAGTTTTGCCGTCTTGGATTCACATTGACAGAGTATACGGCATATCTCGCGCATTGCCAGAAACCTCGCTCTTCATGACTGGCAGAAAACCCGAGGGAAGGCTGATCTCTCAGATAGAACTTATTGTTTACGTAAATAAGACCAGTTAGTCTCGAATGACTTGCTGTTGGGACTCTATAAACATCATGGGAAGCTATCCACATCCCGAGGAAAAGTTTGTACATCGATGTGTAAAGTTATTTACATTCTATTATTATTAACGAACATTATTATCAACGAACATCTCCGATACTGAGGTCCCGTCCTACGTGAAGATAATGGTTGATCAACAAAGCCGTCATCATCACCGGAGAAGCCGCCTATGAAGGCGATAGATATAACCTTTAGTTTTCTGTAGATAGCTGGGATGTAGTACTCGGACTGTGAAGAAAGCTTGTGCTTCTGATTCTTGTGGAAGTTAACCTTTCAAATAAGTTGGGCACGCTTCAGTATGATATTTGTGTAGCTTTAGACTCATTACATAATTATCAAAGATTACTTGTCCGCTTGTTATCAGGTATAGCTACAATCGCTTCCATCTCCACATGAGCGCCCTTGAGTGGGAGCTGCGCAACAGCAACGCATGTTCGACTCTAACCAGAATGATCAGTACCCCGGGAGCGATATATTTGAGGTTTTCGCTTACGGGCTTGGGGTCTTTAGTGAAGAACTCAAGGTATGCCTTGTTGATCTCGGCATAGTGATCCATAGTCAACACAAAGATGGTAATCTTCAAACCGTTGTGGAGGCTTGTTCCCGTTTCGTTAACGATGGCTTCGAGATTCTTCAGAGCTTGTGCCTATAATGAATTTTAGAGATATAGCGCATAAACATACTTCCAGATAAGACTTACAGTCTGGTGGTAAGGTCCATCGGCCAACTGCCTCGTCTTGGGATCCATGCCGAATGCCCCCGAACAGTAAGCAGTTCCATTGTGAATGATCGCTTGAGAGAGGTGTGGGCTAGGTGCAGGAGCATTACTAGTCAGTACGCCAGTTCGGAGAGCCATTGTGAAGTTTGAAGATGTCTGAAAAGGTGGTGTCAATATTGGAGGTGGTGTTATCAGAAACAACTTAGTCACAGTTAAGGCGGTGATGTGTCTTATCATTTATAGTCCCATAGTCAAAGGTATTACTCTAGCAAGTCTCCAACATTCGGAGAAGTATTCTCTCCTCCTATCTAGAAGCCGGTCAAATCCGGGCAAATATTCTGGGTCGAAATGCTCGTTATCACAGCTTCCCAGCCATAACATGACGGTTATGGTTACATCTGGCCGAGTTAGCTTTCCCCGCATCCTTTCAGGCGTGACTCCAAAATCCACCCTGCAAATGGAGGTGGATCTCCGTCGCATTAGAGCATGGTTAGTGGCCTATCATATCTTGACGGAGAACACCCTCCATGCCATTCTCCAGAGAAAGATGCAGATTCAGCCCCATGTCCAGGCACTAGTGAAGCATTCTCTCGGCAAGAAACAACGTTATTATCTCCATTGGTTGAGAAATTCGTCATCCAGAGCTTGTTCCGCAATGTTGGGTGCCCTGGCTTGATCAGCAAGTAGCCGATTGTCGGGAACCGTGAGGTACATTACCAGATCGAGAACATGGATGTCGATAAAAACATCCTGTACAAGCGGACAACGCCGCCGCAGGCAAAAAGCAAACCCACAACATCCTTATTCTATAAGAACGCTGAGTTGTATTCCCTTAGTACTTCCTTAGATCAAATTTAGTCTCGCCGTCAAAGCTGAGAACATTTGCTAAAGCCCGCAAGCTTTTCTTCTATCAAACCTTTGAAGCCAGAAACACGACGGCAGATCGTTGTCAAAATGTCTCGTGAAAACGGCACGGTTGTGATCGTTGGGTAAGCACACCTTCTTTTATAGCAAATATCATCAAACTTGCATCATGGATCGGCTAACGGTTGATGGGTTATATAGTGCCGGAGTCATTGGACTCACAACAGCTCTTCGAGTCCAACAAGAAGTTCTCTCGACGTCAAACAAAAGCCCACAGTCTATCGTGATTATTGCGCGAGACTTCCCTAAAGACACGTCTATCAATTATGCGACACCATGGGCTGGCGCGCATTACCGGCCGTGCCCGGGAGATACCCCTCAGCTACGTCAAGAGGCAGTATGGGCGGAGAAGACATATAACACGCTAGACAGCTGGACGAACGAAGATAAACTCATCGCCGGCGTGGAGTTCATGCCTGGAGAAGAACTCTTCGAGGATCCAGCGCCAGAGTATGTCAACGTCACGAAAGACGTGGCTCGCTCCGCATACGCCCATCTAGCATCGAGTTTCGGATTAGTCAATAGTGATGACTTGATCGCTGCGAGTGGGGATTCTTCTCATACTCCCAAGCTCGGTTTTAGATATCGATCCTATTGCCTCAACAGCCCTGTCTATGCTTCATTCCTGCAACGTAGGTTCCAGCGTAACGGTGGCCGTGTGAGACAGTACACACTCGCGTCATTGGAAGAAGCCTTTGCGCTGGAGGACTCTGTATCTGTTGTGATTAACTGCTCTGGCATGGGCTTTGGTGATCCAAAAGTATTCCCCATTCGAGGTGAGTCACATTATTATTGTCCTGTCTGTGCACCTTGAACTAACATCTGATTCTTGGAAAAAGGACAAACATGTCTCGTGAGGAACCCTATATCCAAGACCATTACCCACCAGAATGCCGATGGGTCCTGGTCATTTGCTATTCCGCGGCCTTTAGAAGGTGGGACTATCATTGGTGGTACCAAGGAACCACACGATTGGAACCCATATCCTTCGGCTGAGACACGACAGATTTTACTGTCCAACGCAGCCAAATGGTTCCCTCTTGACTCGGCCGCTAAAATGATACCAGGAGCCGACAGTTTTGACGTCGTTGGAGATATAGTTGGTCGTCGGCCGGCACGAGAGGGTGGCCTTCGACTAGAGGTAGAACACCGTAAGATTGGATCGTCTAAGAGCGGCACAAATCAGATGCGCGGCGTGGTGGTCCACGCGTATGGCATTGGTGGTAGAGGTCTTGAGCTATCATGGGGCATTGCGGATGAAGTTGTATCCTTACTCCGTAAACAAGGTGCATTATCGTTAAGAGCTCATATATAAGCATGCACAGTAACCATAATGGTCGAGAATAGAAATGGTATATAATAAATCCAGGTCACTCCGTTACTAGAACTAATAGCACGATCCTTCCCAAAGCGCACCACGCTTACCACTCAGCCTGTATACTTCTTCCCAACACTTTTCCCTCTGGAAGTTCTCTGGCCATCCATGATCGCGATAAAGTTGCCTTGGAAACTGGATGTCCAAATTAGTCATCCACTTAGACTCTTGTGAATAAAGTTGTTCCTCAGTAATTCTGTGGTTGGATTCGGGAATATTGTCAGTCTCTTGAGTGACCACACCCGGGCTTGGGAGCAGTTCGAGTTGTCGATATTGTTCTGTCAATCCTTCAAAGTAAGTTTGAATATCGACCGGACTGCACTGATCCATTCTAATTATGAGTTCTGTGATTTCTCCGTCCTTTGCGTTGAGCCACATCTGGCGGCCGCAGCTTTCATGGCCTTGAGATATGCGCAAGAAGTGCCTTGGGTTTGCTAGGCCCTCGTCTGACCAAAACTCCATCTCCATCATATCTTCAAATTCATTTTCCTCTTCGAAATCTTTGGATGTGTAAGTTGTGTAGTCTAGCAGCGCTGACTTGTAATGAAAGCCCACTAATCCATCACTCCGGTCGAAGTAAGGCAAGTGGCGCAGGAGATCGAGGTCATATTCTGACTTGTTGAACACCGAATAGACTTCTGGTATAAGATTTGGCCATCCTTCAGGTGGGGGGACTTTGAGATGAGCAGGGTCATAATGTAAAGTCGTTAAGAACTTGTAAAAGTCCAGGAAAATGGCAGCAAGCTCTTGGGTAGTGTACGCCGGCTCTCTTATGGTATGTCCATTGGAGTCAACATCGTCCTCGTCGTCTTCTTCATCCTCCCCTTCATCATCATCACCATCGTCATCATCCTGGTCTTGATCGTTTGATGTTTGTGACGAATGAGTTTCGAGGTCGTTCGAAGCCTCAGAAAGTCCCGAAACCGACGATGACTGTGTCTCAGATGGCGGCCGAACCGAATAGTCTCGGTCAGTGGGTGCGTCAACGTGGTCCATTCTATCAACCAAAAAAGCTTGAAGCGGGTTTTCCAATCGTTTCTCTCGGTGAACGAGGTATTTATTGCGGAATCGTCAGTCAATCCAGGATAGGTATCATCCGAGTTGGCTCAGGTCTTGTGGATTCCATTGCTAAACATCAGGCAGGAGAGGCTTGGCAGCCGTGAAGCGCTTGATGGAACGTGACAAGCGATTGGGATGGATGGAGTAGTATCAACTACGGCAGGCGGTCCAGCAATTCCATCGTGACTCTACTAAGCTTTAGGTAAGAGACAATAAAATAAACTAGGCATTATAGTTAATTCTAAACCTAAATTATGCCCTAGTTTTGTAGTATCTTATTCTAAAGTTAGTTATACCACTCATACAGATAGGAAATGTTTAAGCAGTAATAGCTTTGAAGAACAGGAGTGTTGGGACTCTGCATCCATGTGAAAGCATCTTCTAATTAAGTTATGGATGTTCGCTTCTATGTCTTCCTGTTCGCATTATGTTTTCTGATCCAATCCATGCCCTGATATACTGCCAGCATGGCCAGGGTTACCGGGATCGCTATGGCGAAATACAACCAGAACTTGGCCCCACCTGGTGCAAATTGATCAGACATGCTGAAAAGTGAAGCAATATATGCCAACGGAACAAATACCAATCCCAAAGTTGTGATATTGCGGGTTCTGTCAGCTGCTTCTAAGGAAAGCTGTTGTTCTCTGAAGGCTTGTCTGTTGCCCGCTATTCCACTCAGTCCTGTAAGGCTTGCATTGATCTTTCCGATCCAGTTTCGGGCATATTGAAATTGGTGATGAAGCATTTGAAAGTCAATGTGCACATCCTGCCAGGACGTTATTTGGGAAGGATCGGGATTTTGGAGGGGAATTTTCAGCTGAGTAAGGATGTATTCCAGATCATAGCAATACTGATGAAGTCGCTTCTCCAAAGACTGACAACTGCTCCAATTTGCCTCTACTGCTGCAAGGTCTAGCTCAGTGAAGTCGTACTGTCTACGCATAGGCAAGTGTGGTCGAATAATGTGTGCGAGTAAGTGATCAAGGGTTCTGTTGTAGAGGCTAGCGATGATCTTTTTAGCAAAGAAGGCCACGACTTCTGGGGTTTCCAAGGTGAGTCCTGGCAGTGTCGAGTAGTGCTCAAGGTAAAAGCAAAGGTCATCGGCGAGACTAACCCCATGGGAACCCTGTCGTCGTTGCGTTTGAACACTCGTTGGGAGGAAATTAACATAGCCTCCTCCGACTGATTTGGTAAAGGCTGGAAATCTATGGCCTTTAGATGGCCCCTCGTCTCTGATCTCGACGTGACGCAAGGGCAGGTCACAAATAACTATGCCTTGAATTTGGTAAGTAAAGTTGAAAAAGCATGAGGTTTAATAACAGATGCTCACAATTCCAGCCATTATCCGTCATTTCGCTCCAGACCAAACATTTGCGGTTAGCCAAAGCGAGACTGTCAAACTCTCCGTTGATGCGAGTAGTGCTTATTGCTCTTGCCGTATCTGCACATCCAAGACTAAAGTAGCCTACCAACTCATCGGGCAAGGTAACCAAGTCACGGTATGGTAGATACAAGAAGGATTGTGTGGCCAAGCTCGTAGCCAATACGCCGTGGGAGGTGTTGCCCTTCGATGCAGTACTATATGTCCGTTGGTATTCCATGAAAATCGCTGGATCAAGCCAGAAGTGATTGCCCAGGATGGTTGCCACGTCTTTGTTCATTCCTTCGAAAATGTAGACCGTTCGGTGGGGGGCGTTGTTCCCTCTTTGTTGCGATAAGTAATTGGCCAGAAAGTCTGGTCCCGGGACAGGTGAAATTGACATGTTCTGTTTCTCAAGGTCCCCAAACTCGATTATACGACCTTTGACGGCCCGGTTTTCCCATGATATACCAAATTTGAGAGGTTTAGAGTGGGGTTGGCGTAAACGTGGGTCGATTGTGCAGAGACCATTGATGTATTCGCTATAAGGGCTGTCCCATGCTATCCACGAGCCATTCTGTGATTGTGCCTTGGCATCTGGATTTGAAGGGTTGTATCCCATGTCTTTAATTTTTGTATAAAGTATAGAACCAGCAAGTTACTAAAGTCGCCGTTTGTGGTAGCTAAGCTTTGGGCTGTGGCTTTTAATATATCTTGACCTGAGAAGAACAATTACAAAATACTTATCCAGGCTGGATAGCCATTGGGGCAGTGTTATCGTGTGGCTATCATGCGGCACCACGCAAAGCTCAACAATTGGTTATGTTTAGCATCTAGAAGCACCAATTCGGGCCCTTGTGGCTGTGAGCTTGAAAAGTGTTACAATTCTGCAGCCACTATTGGTAAACCGAGATTTATTGGAAGCCTTGCATGAGACTACTTAGACCTCTGCGGCTGAGCAACACTATGGCCAAGCCACCAAAAATCTTGGAGGCTCATTTTTTCGGTCGGTGTGGCCATGGATCTCATAGCTGTTGCACGGTTGAGATACCAAGTTTTATTCACTGAGCCTCTATAGATGACAACAATATCTAATCCCGTACTGCTAGAATTAAAACATTAGCGGATATACTCTTCATGTCGCACTTCCAATCTCTGGGAATGATGTCTTTCTTTCCCAGTGGTTTCTGAGCTATAGGGTAAGCCATCGATCTCGGCTTCTCCCAACTACTGGCCAACGGGAAAGAGCGTTGTGGGGTTTTAGAGCGGCACCGGTTTATTACGGCAGTCAAATCAAACGACATCGGAGCCGCAGACGATCCAGAAGAATAAGGTTTGCTAGAAGCGTAAATAAAGTGGATTTGACCGCTCGGCATGTGCCCGACGACATGGGCAACGGTCTCGAATGTTTGATTATACGAATTTCTTCAAGAAGAAAGGCGAATGACTATTTGACTGCGAGGTCGGTACACCAGCTAGAGGTACCTAGAGTCAATTAATTGCCCAACGAGCGGGTTGAATGTTCCGAGAAGTCAAATATATATCATCTGTTATTGTGAAAGCTACTTGTCGAGGCAGAAAAAAGCAAATCACGCAAGAATTGCTATTAATGTTGAGGATATACACTATGCTTAAACTCCTCGCATGGTGTGTTGAAGATTATTAAAATGTTCTTCAATAGGTAAATTTCACGGCTGGCACGGCACGTAGACTGCATTCCCAACGGTTCGGAGCCGAATCCTTGCCAAAGGAACAGGACATTGACCTATCGCTTAGACTTTAACTCGGTCACGCAATAGGACCCCACGCTGTCGCGAACAGCGCAAGGCAATCAACAACATCTGACTATCGAGGGGACTGTGCGACGAGTGACATACTCTCAATGCGAAACAACTCATCAGCAAGCGAATGCAATCATTTTGCAAAGTATGGAGCTACTCTGGTGTGATTTACATGTCGGCCCATGTCCGATGATCTGCAACTTTAAAGCCAAGCAATACCCGCATGTAAATCGTATGCGGCTCTTTTTACTACATCCTTCATCCTACCCAAGCTAAGCTTTGGTTACCTTCAATTCGTTTGACATTTCTGTTCTTCGACAATGGGTGTTCCTGAAGAATCAAAGGACCTTTCCAGGGTCCAAAGCCATGAGAAGAATGGAGAGACTGCCATTGTTTCCGAGAAGTACGCCGATGTGACACTGCGGCTTGTCGAGGAGCATGGAGATAAGTTTGGACCCTTGACTCCTGAGAAGGAGAAGAAGTTGCGACGAAAACTCTACTGGCATGTCATGGGGCTGTTGTCGGCTATCAACCTTCTACTCTTTGTATGTCGCTCGATGTGAGACTGGTGTTTATGTATGCTGACATATTTCTAGATTGACAAATCAACTCTTGGATATGCTGCCATTCTTGGCCTTTTTGAAGAGACAGGCATCAACAAAGCGCAGTACAACAACCTTGGTACCTTTTTCTATGTTGGTATGTATCATACCCGCTTTCCCTCTAATATACATCAGAACTCGACTCACACTTGGCAATAGGATATCTTGCTGCGCAATGGCCTGGGCACTATCTCATGCAGAGGCTCCCTTTCGGCAAATTTGTCGCCGGCCTCGTCTTCATGTGGGGAGCCACGATTCTTCTGCATTGCGTTGCGACAAAGTACGCCGGCCTTATTGTTCTTCGCATAGCCCTTGGAGCTGCTGAATCAGTCGTTGTCCCTGCGATGGAAATGACTATCGGTATGTTCTTTAACCGACATGAGCAGTCATTCCTTCAGCCCTTCCTCTGGGTCACTTCAGCATTGGCCCCCGTCTGCGCCGCTTTTATCTCGTACGGCCTTCTCTGGAGCCATAGCAATGTTCTTCCCTGGAAGCTCTTTATGATCGTCACGGGTGGACTCTCGGTTATTCTGTCCGTATTTGTCTGGTTTTACTATCCGAGCAATCCTGCCGAGGCCAGGTTTCTCACCCTGGAGGAAAAGGTGCACTCCATCAACCGCGTGCATCAGTCGAGTCAAAGCTCTATCGAACAGAAGCAGTTCAAAAAGAGCCAGCTTAGAGAGACGCTGCGTGATCCTGTTTCGTGGCTGTTTGCTCTTCAGGCATTTACGCTTATGATGTCCAACAACTTGACCTACGGACAGCAGAATCTGATCACGACTGCTCTCGGCGTGGATAACCTGGGCTCAACACTTGTCGCTGCAGCCGGTGGTGGCTTTGGAGTTCTGGTCTGCCTAGCTGGTACTTTTGCTTTGAAGTTCTGGCCGTCTAATCTTGCTCTCCACGGACTTATCTGGTGTATTCCCGCTATTGCCGGTGGAATCGGAATGGTCGCTATAGATTGGAACGCGAAACTGGGAATGCTGGCCTGTCTGCTTCTTGCTGGCCATACTTACGGAAACACTTACATCATCGCTCTGGGCTGGGCGACGTCTAGTGCGGCAGGCTATACCAAAAAGCTCACCCGCAACGTCATGTTCATGATTGGATACAGCATTGCGAACCTGATTTCGCCGCAGATCTGGGTACCTAAAGATGCTCCGCGCTATTATGGCGCTTGGATCTCTATGATCGTCGTCAGTTGGGTGGGCACGCCTGTCATCCTTTTCATCATCCAGTTCATCCTCAAGAAGAGAAATAAGGAGCGCAAGGCTTGGGCTGCGGGATTGAGCGAGGATGAGAGGTTGGCGCATGAGTTTGGAGAGGTTGAGCAGACGGATGAGAACGGCGAAGTGGTGCGCAGAAAGGTTGAGATTGCTTTGCTGGATTTGACGGATCTGGAGAATAAGTTCTATATCTATCCTATCTAAGATCACAGGGTGTCTCCTGGCTTGGGAATTCTTGAGGTATTGATCGACGAAGCAGAGAACAATGCGGGGAGGCTTGATATAGACATGGAAGAATTCAGCAACCTACCCTAAAATTGCCATACTTACGATAAGGAACATTACAATGGTGTGCTCATTTACTGGCCTCAGTGACTATTTACAAAAACTCAAAAGGTGTGATGCAGGAAAAACCTGCTTTGCAAAATCGCCAAATCAGACGCTGGACCTAAACCTCCTAGAAACTTAGAAAAAGAATCATATGAACGTAATAAAAAATCATACCGACATTTATTCCCGATCCCTAATTTTAGGATATAAGTTCATCCTAAGGTCTACTAAAATATGGCGAGGTAGCTAGTTATACCCTAGCATGCGTGCTTCAGGGGTAGTCTCGGGTTCGGCGGACCTGAGCTCCAGACCAATTGAGTCAGGGTCTAGAGATAAGACATCTAGCGCTCATATCCACGTGTCAGGCGCCTGTCAAAATCTATGAGATCGCCTTATCTCACCCGCTCTAGTGGCGGTGGCGGTTTGAAGTTCCCAATCCAAGCTTTTCCCCCGTTTCTTAGCGTCTGAATTCGAGTTTAGAGTTCTAATAACGGTAGTCTTCCCGGTGTGTTCACCTTAAATGGTTCCAAATTTCAATAGTCGACCTGTCTAGCTAACGGCCCCTGTAATTTGAAAGAACCGTTGTCAGGCTGACGTATGCACTACGGAGATGTTCGAGTCACAATATCTCTCAAGGTAGGTTGTGTTGATCTTGGGAGAAGAATAGAGCGACGACGATCTAAGATGTTCATCTCGTCATGATAGACCCCAGCTTAGAAGCTAGCATCAATACGAAGACGATTGTCCAAAATCCTCGTCATGGTCGCCCTGCTCAACCAAAAAGACCCTTTCTTGGCGATCGCTGGGCAACGATCCCAAGTTACCAGCAGCCTGGGTTTGTTAAGAAGGGCCGTCACTGATAAACCCTGATTGGTTATAGACCAGGCCTAGATCAGACTAACCATGGAGCCACGCCAAGAGCTGTTCCACCTCAAATTCGACTTTGCCCCGAAAGGGTATATTTCACCGTCTTGCTGTAATTTTTCCGGCGCTATCTTTTGATCACGGCCGAGAGAACCCCTGGCTGGTCTGCACACTTCAACATTTTATTCGTCCGGTTTATCTTTATTTTTTTTCTAGCTTGAATAAAAATCAATAGTTTCGTGGTCGTCATGTTCAGCCGCGCTCGTACTGCCAAGACAATCACTTCTGAACGGGCGACCCGAGTACTCTAGAACTGAGTAGCCTGATGTCGTGAGACGGCGACCGTTTGCCCCCAAGGCCTAGGCTTTTGTGGCTGCGGGACTTGATGAGGCCTCTGGGTATTATATCTCACTATCTAGCTCCCCAGAATGTGAGTTTTGTTCAGTTACTCTTATCCGTCCGTACCTTTGAGTCGTCTTCTTTCTGTGTTGCGTTGCGTTGAATCACCTGGATTCAGTCCAGTAACGAAGTGACGGTTCAACATGGCCAGATTATCTGCCTGGCTACTGCTCCCACTACTTTGTGGGAGTGGTCTTGCAAAAGAAGGTTCAGTTGTTCCCCATCTCGTTGATTCTTCCTCCAGCCATTCCACTCGTTATCCTGCATACCCTTCCCTTCCTGACACTCCTTTCAACGTCCATGTTCCTGATGTCCACGCCGACTCGCTTGTTGGTGTGAACAAAAGAGACCAGGATACCAAGTCCTCTGAGACTTCATCGTCATTCACTCCTTTTGCAACCCAAGTCCACCTGTTTTCTCGAGGCTCAGCATGCAAGCCACGAAAGCCCCTCGTTACCACAGAGTCTGCCGTTGGTGCCAGTTCCTTGGTCTCCACGGTTCAGTCAACGAATACGAGTGACACTGTCAGCTTCACATCTCAAGTTGACTCTGCCGTCTCTGTGTCCTCCGTTGAGTCACAAATAGACGAGAGTTCCGGTTATTCCACCACAAGCGGAACCCTCACCTCTGCGGGAACGTCTCATATCTCCAACTCCGAAACCTCAGAAACCGCACACGTCCTTGGGACTGCATCCTCCTCTGAGGCTACGTCAACACCCGAGACTACTCTTTCTTCCGACACCGTGGGAGCCGACCATTCCAGCACCTACTCTGCATCAAACACCGAGACACATGAGGACCCATCGGCCTCTACGCTCTCCACTGTCAATTCGGAAACAGCATTGGGAGTTGACTCGACTAGTTCGGGTCTTTCTGATGTTCACTCAACCTCAACCGATGCCAGTGTTACTTCGACAGACCTGTCTGGTGCTGAGTCAACCACTACTGATGTTGACTCTACTACCACTGCTGTCGACTTGACTTCATCTGGCCTTGAGTCTAGTGTAACCTGGGGTTCAACTACTGAGTCGTCGGACACAGCTCAGCTGTCTCTATCTACCGACTCGATCTCATATTCTGAGTCGAGTACAGCTTCAGAGACCACCGAGACAAGTGCGACCTTGACGTCAGCTGAGACGAGCGCAACACTCACGTCTTCATACGAGACTCAATCCTCAGAGACACAATCCTCAGAGACACAATCCTCAGAGACACAATCCTCAGAGACGCAATCCTCAGAGACGCAATCCTCAGAGACGCAATCCTCAGAGACATCCTCGGAAGAGGCCTCCTCATCGGAGACCCAAACTTCATTCTCTACAACCGAATTTCCTACTTCATCTACTTTCACTTCATCCTCAGACCAAACAACATCGGAGAGCGTGGCTTCAACATCGACTGACTCTCCTCTAGTGCTCACAGTAGCCGCTGACGGAAGCGGTGACTATACTGCTATTAACGACGCGATCAAAACCGCACAAGCCAGTGGTTACCCAACTGTCACTGTGCTTGCTGGTACCTACACCGAGAACGTCGTCATTCAAGCCACACCCACCGTCACGATCATTGGCGAGGTGTCCAAGAAGCGCGACTATACCTCCAACAAGGTCGTCATCGACAACGGCGGAAACGCCAACCCTGCGCTGTCCTTCTCCGTCCAGAACCCTGCTGGTATCACATGGAGGAACATCAAATTCTCCAACTCTTTGGTCGGAAATGCGGTAGGAGCTGTGTCCCTTCGCGGCTCCAAGAACGCCTTTTACGACTGCCAGTTCGTCTCTGCCGGTATCGCTGCCCTCACTGGTAGCTTCTCTTCAGGTATCGTCGCCAATTCCTATGTGGAGGCTCAAGACAAGGTCATCTACAACAACCCCTCCCTGTACCTTTACGGAACAACTATCACGGCAACGAAGTCCAATGGTATACTGGTCTACAACAAGGGCGCTGTCCTTGATGGCAAGTTGTACAATACAAGCACCATCTTTGACACTTGCAGTATTGTTCAGAAGAGTGGCGCCGTCAATACTAAGGTGTATCTCGCCGCAGCCAACGGAGACGGTCAAGTCGCTGTTTTCCGGGACACCAGCCTCGCTGGTTACCTAGCCGCGACCGGCGTCTATGTCGATGCTAAGACGCAATCAGCAGCTAATAGCTACATTGAGTTTGGGACCAGCGGCGATGGGTCCTATTCGAATCATGTCTCGGACCGTGCCAAATACATCTCCCTGGTCACTGACGCAAAGGACCTGTCGCCATATGAGATTTCCGCTTTCTTCAAGAGCGTGTACCCTACGG
This sequence comes from Fusarium stilboides, assembly GCA_014822085.1. Classification (NCBI taxonomy): domain Eukaryota; kingdom Fungi; phylum Ascomycota; class Sordariomycetes; order Hypocreales; family Nectriaceae; genus Fusarium; species Fusarium stilboides. The sequence goes on from JAASAY010000165.1 coordinate 71,219, forward strand.
TGGCTGTGTCGTCCCTCGATTGGATCGACCCCAATGTTTTGAGTTCGATCCAAGCAAGCAACGCCAAAGACTTCAAGGAGGAGTCAAAGACCACAACTACCTCGTCTGCTGAGTCGACGACCACTTCGGAGTCCTCCACGATCACTTCCAAGGCAGCTTCGACGACCCTTGTCAGCACCACAAAGGAGTCTACGACGTCCTCAGCGTCCTCCACTCCATCCTGTGCCCTGCCTTCTGCCGTCCCTAGCACCGCCCTTGTCGTCGGTCCTAAGGCCAACGCCTGCGCATCTTATGACAGTGTTGCATCTGCAGTCGCCGCCCTTCCCAACGACGCCACCACTCAGTACATCTACGTTCTTGCCGGAACGTACCAAGAAAAGGTGGCTATCTCTCGTACCGGTGCTACTATCGTTCGTGGTCAGACCAGTGATGGATCCTCGTCCAAGAACAACAAGGTCACTATCACCGCTAGCAACGGCGTTTTGTCAAGCAGCGGTGGCTCTGCCGGAACAGCTACATTCTCCGCGAGCAAGTACGAAGCCAAGCTGGTATCTTTCTACAACATCAACTTTGAGAACTCCTTTACCGCTACTGCAAACAACGTCGCACTAGCCGTGTACGCCAAGGGTACCAAGGTCGCCTTCTACGGTTGCAACATTGACTCCTCTCAGGGTACCCTTTACCTCGACTACGGTAACTTCTTCTTCAGTCACAGTACTATCTCTGGTACAACCGATTTCGTCTGGGGACAAGGAGCCGGTTATATCTACAACTCGGTGATTGTCTCGAAGGGAAGCACCACTGGCCAAGCCATCGCCGCTCAGAAGTTCCAGAGTTCGTACGGCGGCTCAACCTTCGTGTTCGACCTTTGTGCAGTCGTCCCTGGAGACTCTTCTGTGTCTGAAGGCAGCACCTACCTGGGCCGTGACTACAGCGCTAAGGCGAACGTTGCTTTCGTGAACTCTTACCTGGACGGCCACATTGCTCCCGCGGGCTGGAAGGTCTCTTCAGCGTCTACCTTTACCGGTTCCTTCGTTGAAGGTAACAACACTGGTCCGGGGTGGGACTCCTCGTCGCGTATCTCTGCTGCCACTATCGTCAAGGATACCTCTTCCTATAGCGCTGCTGGTGTCTTGGGAGACGACACCTGGATTGACAAGGCCGCTATTGCACCTTTTGCAGGATGGCCGGAGTCTGTCTATGGCAAGAAGGTTGTTTCAAGCACTACCACCTCGGCTTCTACCACAGCTTCAGCTTCCAGTACTGCGAGTGCCACTGCGGATGGTTCAACCTTGACAGTTGCACCATCTCCCACGGGCAACCAGTACAAGACAGTCGCCTCTGCTATTGCTGCCATTCCCGATGATGGAAAGGACTACACCGTCTACATCAAGGCTGGTACTTACGACGAGCAACTGAACTTCAACCGTGCGAAGGGCCAGATCACTCTTCGTGGTGAGACAAGCTTTGAGAATGACTTCTCTCAGAACCAGGTCCTCATCTCGTTCAACAAGGGCTTCTCTACGGGCGCTTCAAGGAACGAAGAGACTCCTGTCATCTTCTGGAAGACTACGCAAGGTGCTACTTTGTCGTTGTATAACCTTAACTTCACCAACACCTACCCCCAGACCCGCGACACAGCAGCTCTGGCTGCCGACTTCTTCGGTAACGTGGCAGCCTACGGTTGTGCGTTCAATGGATTCCAGGACACCTTGCTCGTCAATCAGGGCGTTCAGGTCTTCAGTAACTCCTACATACAAGGAAGTGTGGACTTCATCTGGGGATACAGCAAGGCCTTCTTTCATCAGTGCATCATCGCCTCCAACACACCTAACGCATACATCACTGCCAACAACCGAAAGACTTCTTCATGGGCTGGTGGCTTTGTCTTCGACACTTGTAAGGTTACTTACACTGACAGCTACGGATCCACGTTCGGATCGACATCCCTTGGTCGTCCGTGGTCGCAGTATGCTGTGGTTGTTTACATGAACTCGTTCCTCGATAAGCATATCTCTGCAGCCGGTTGGTCAGCTTGGTCCACGAGCAGCCCTCAGACTTCGGTAAGTGATTACGTTTAGCTAAAGTTGAGCTGAGTTTAAGCGGAAGTTTACCTAAACTCCTAAAACTTACCTCAACTTTACCTAAACTCCTAAAGTTATCCTAAAGTTATCGCAAATACTAACTAATCTTAGGATGTTCTCTTCGGAGAATTTAACAACGTTGGTCCCGGAAACTGGACTTCGTCGCGCGCAAGCTTCGCAACCAAGCTCACCGAGTCTCAAGCCGCCTCTTACTCTCTGGGATCCTTCATCGGCAGTCCTAGCTGGCTGGACATGAAGGCATACAACCTTGTTCCTAGCTATAAGATTGCCGACACCACCGCTACCTCCACCGATCCCGACACTCCCTCCACAGAGGTTTCCTTCCCATCGCATCCCTCGGACGGAACCAAGCCCCCCAAGGGTGCAGTTCTTGTGTCTGTTGGAGGTGAGAAGACCGACTCCTACTCGAGCCTCACCGATGCGCTCAAGAGCCTGCCCAAGGACTCTACTTCTCAGGTCATCTTCATCTACCCTGGTACCTATGAGGAGCAGGTTCCTTCTATCAACCGACCGGGCCCTGTTACTATCATTGGATACACGGAGACTGAGCCAGGAAAGACCTATACCAGCACTCAGGTTACTATCACGCAAGCCAAGGGCCTGTCTGTCGCTGGTACAATCCCCGCCGGCCGAAGCAATGCAGACACTGCAACAATTGCCACAGCAAGCACCAAGATTGCCATTTACAATGTTAAGTTCATTAACAGCGACAACTCGGATGGTGCGACGCCCAGCTACGTCACTCTTGCTGGTAGCATCGGAGGTGACAAAATCGCGTTCTACGGATGTTCGTTCATCGGCTGGCAGGACACCCTGCTCACTGCTGCAACAACAGGCTACCAGTACTACGAGAGTTCATATGTAGAAGGAGCGATTGATTTTATGTAAGTGTCCCGAGGCAGTCAAAGAAAGTGGTTCGGGTAGACTAACATGCATATAGTTGGGGATACAGCAAGGCGTACTTCAAGGGATGCACTATCGCAGCCAAGCGTGCCAAGTCGGCCATCACCGCTCATAGCCGTAAGAGCGAGACTGCAATTGGAGGCTACATCTTTGATCAGTGTCTTTTCACTGAAGCCGCTTCTGCCACTGTTGATCTTCAAGGACAGGTGTATCTCGGTCGTCCTTACAACGCCTATGCACTGGTCGTCGTCAAGAACAGTTACCTAGATAGCATCATTCAGCCTGCCGGTTGGAAGATTTGGTCCACGACCGATCCTCGTACCGACCATATTACCTTTGCTGAGTACAACAACGACGGTCCCGGAGCATGGGAGAAGAACACGGCGGCACGAGAAGGGTTCGGCTTCGCTACGTTGTTGACCAAGGACGACTACCCTCTTGCTTCCGTGATGGACAGCACCGATTGGATTGACAAGACGTTCTGGGACTCGATTACCACACCAAAGGGTTCCACCACTGTTGACCCTACTCCTACTCCTGGTGCGGTCTACAGTGGCAAGACACCACCACCTGGCGCCTACATTGTTTCCAAGGAAGCTATCGATGGTGTCACGACTTACGACACTATCCAGGCTGCTATTAACGCTCTTCCTCTTTCCACCAAGGTCACTCCCACTGTCTTCATCTACCCTGGTACCTACAAGGAGCAGATCGTCCTCAGCCGACCTGGTACCACGTTCTTCGTCGGATACTCCGAGTCTCCGGATGATTACACCAAGAACAAGGTCACCATCACCTATGACAAGGGAATTGACACCCAGGCCCAAGCATCCAACTCTGACTCTGCTACCTTCTACGCCACTGGCAACTACTTCCAGGCTGTCAACATCAACTTTGCGAACACCTTTGGCACAACTAAGAAGTAAGTACCTCTAACAGACCCACATTTTCACATGCTAACAATTTGTGTAGTTACGCCAGTCTTGGCTTCGCCGTCAAGAGTAGCAAGTATGCTTCGCTATACGGATGTCAAGTTTACGGCAACCAGGATGCCCTTCTCATCAACGGTAATTTCTTCGCATACAACACGTATCTGGAAGGAAATATTGATATGATCTGGGGCTCTGGAGCTGGATACTTCCTCAAGTCGACCATCTCACCCAACACCGACAAGGTCTCCCTAACTGCCAACAAGAGAGGTAGCAGCACTGGCGCAGCTGGTTTCGTCTTTGATCAGTGTACAGTCACTCCTGCCAATGGTGCGTCGTACTCGACTATCTACCTTGGTCGACCATGGGACCAGTATGCTCGTGTCGCCTACATCGAGTCTGAGCTCAGCTCTTGTATCCCTGCTGCCGGTTGGGATGATTGGACCAACACTGATCCCAGAACTGCCAATGTCATCTTTGGAGAGTACGGAAACTCTGGTGCCGGTTCATCTACCAGCAAGCGTGCTTCTTTCGCCAAGCAGCTGTCGGGTGAGGAAGTTGCTCAATTCGAACTGGGCACTTTCTTCTCTTCTACTAGCTGGATCAACATGACTCTCGTGTCTGCGACCCCATTCGATGCTTCTGCGGCTGCGACGCAATCAGTTGGATCTACGACCGTCTACACCACTCAGACAGTGACTACTTCTCAGACTCTGTATCTTACTGCAACCGGAGCAGATGTTACTGTGACTGAGAAGTCTACGCTTACCCAGGATGTCGGTACAACCATCACGCCCGATCCCACGACCAAGACGACTGTCGAGAAGACTACCACCACCAAGACTGAGCTGATCACCCAAGCTGATAAGGTGGTCACCTCCAAGTCTACGGCGCTTGTGGATGTTGGCAAGACAGTCACCCCTGCTGACGTTACCACGACTTCAACTAATGTTGTCGATGCTACTGTCACCTCTTGGGTCACAACGTCAGCTAAGGATGTTACCACAACTGTGACCACCAAGGGCGCAACAGTCACACCCAAGTCGGTCACTTCAGAGGTAACTGTTCTGACAACTGACTTTGTCACCAAGACCACGAGTCCAAAGGCAGTCACCGTCAAGAGCACAACTACCGTTACTGTTGGAACTGGTGGTACTACGACCACATCTCTGAAGGCCACTACCGTCGTCTCAACTGTCTCGACAACTTCTGTCAAGACTGTGAGCAAGACCACGACTATCAAGTGTATCCCAACACAAGACAAGCGTGATCTGCCTGCTATCAAGCCACGGGCTGCTATCGTCTTTGGAAACCCTTCTATCGATCTTTCATCCGGTCTCACCCGACGCGACTTGGATATGGGCTCCATCCAACTGGAGGCTCGTGCAGCTGGTCTCTCAACGGTTACCGTCACTGTCGTCTCGACGTACACGACTAACCTCAAGACCTCGACCAAGACTGTTCCTGGCAGTACCGCTACGACACAGGTCGTCACGACGAAGGTTACCGGCAAGACTAGCACTCTCAAGCCAGTTACCGTGATTGACGCCAGCACGTCCATTGCCACCAAGTTTGTCACAACTACCATCCCAGGATCGACATCCACTACGACTGTTGTGACTACCCAGGAAACCGGCAAGACAACTACCCTCAAGGCCTCCACCACAACAGTCGTGGTCGCATCTACCTCTGTCGTCACAGACAAGAAGACCACCACTCTTCCTGCAAGCACAGTTACTGTCTACAAGACCGTCACAGAGACTCTGGCCACAGGAACTGTCAAGGTAACCACGACCAGCACAGCCAAGAAGACGTCTACTGTTACTCTCGACCAGGAGACGGTCACAAACTGGTCAACTGTCAAGACTACTCTGAAGCCCTCTAGCACGGTTACCCAGAGAAGCACAGTTTCCAAAACCACCACGTCTGTGGTCAAGAAGACGACAACAGCTTGGGTGACCAAGACCAGCAAGGGAGCGGCGGCGTGCACGAGCTAATGCACTTTAATGTAATTATTCAATTCAATGTCTCACTCGAACGAGTGTATTTAAATTAGCCTAATCGATTAATTATTTATTACTATCCTCTCCGTGACGTGAATTCAGAAACGAGAGGCTATAAAGAAAGAACTCCATAGCCGCGAGGCTCGGGACTCATTGGTTCATCAAGAGACTGAGCAGTCGCTTCAACGGCACTCAAGGTCGGGGGGTCTTCTTCAATTGGCGATAAACATGTTAGTAACTCATCTTTCCCGCTTGTGAGTAGAGGCTAATGAGCTACTCACCAATGCCAGGCTCATTGCCATTGACGACAGGGTCGGGGGCGAGTTCTTGATCATGGCGCTAGTAATACATTAGACAAATGAACAGGTACATGGACAAGGTAAAAGCTACCAAATGAGTTTGTGAGTTGAGATGACCCTGGAGGGTCGTTCACGGCGGGAATACGTTGTCATACCTCGGGCAATCAACTACCCGGCAAACTTAATGGCCTTCCAGGGTCCAATCTATCACTGAATGTATGAGATGCTCAATCTAATCATATACTTATGACCTACTTTCTATACAATCATCGTGAAGTAGGTAATCTATCTAATGACTTACGTAAATATCGCTTGGAGTTATCATAATCTTTACAAGTCTCAATACATATAAATACAGGGAGATTTAAGATGGTACGTGTTCAGAGACACTGGAGACGACTGCAACAGAGACTGCCAAGAATATGGACTAAAGAACATGGTTTCGGACTTAACATCATGAAAATTTCAACTATTGACAAAGCTATATGACTATGTACAAACGCTATCAACTTATTTGATCTCTAATAGCTTACAGAGTCTTCTTGGCCCAGCCAACCCGCTTGTTACCACCATCGAAAACAACGAAAGCAGCCTTGAGGGCAATATCACCGAAGATGTTGATACCAAGGTCATCGCTAGGCTGGATACCGCCCAGGCAGGTAGATGAGCCCTCCTGCACAGGAGCGTAGTTGATGTAAGAGCCGGGGATAGTGATAGTAACACCACCAACAGCAAAGCTAAAGTTGGGTAGAGTGGCGCTGCAGCTGAAGACGTAACCGGCATAGGTAGAGCTGTACCTGGCTCCGCTGACCTTGGCGTAGTATGCCGAGTTGACATCATCGGGGAGGAGGAGAAGGGTGGTGCCAGTGTCCGCAATACCCTCGATGGGGCTGCTGTTAAGGGCAGCCGATCCAACGGCGTATCCAGAAGAGGTGAAATCCCACCAGCCGTCAGCAGAGTTAACAGATGCATATCCAATCTTTCCAGTGTAAGCTGAGGTATCGATGTAGCCGAAGTTATAGGTTCCAGGCTTCTGGTGCTTCAGATCGGCAGTGAAGACAGGAGATTTTAGTGTGGAGATAGCGTTATCGAAGAAGGTCTTCTGCTTAGTGGGCTTAACAGTGTTAATGTTGCTGAAGCCGAGACCGAGAAGACCATCGAGGCCGGTCTCTTGTTCAAACTCATCGGAGACCTTCTGAGCAGCCTCAACAGCTTGAGAGCTGACAACCAGGCCACCGACAGAGACCTTGTCCTTGTAGACGTCGCCAGAAGAGGAGCTTCCATCACCGTAGCTGATTTGCCATGTAGCGCCAGCGAGCTTCTTGGCGGTACTGCTCTTGCTGGGGTTGTATTCATCGTGTCCACTGCTGCCAGTGGTCTCAGTGCTGAAGACCCAGAGATCAGAGGAACCAGTATCGAAATCCAAGTTCAGTGTCTGGGCAGGAGTTCCGACTTGGACGGGTGTCAACCACTCGATGTCCTCATCAGCTGGGGTGGTAACAGCGGACCCGCTGCCACTCTGACGCTTGTGGTGAGGAGGCCTGATAGCCTTGACAGCCTTCTCAAGTCCCTTGGGCAGAGGAACGCCATATTTGCTGTAGACGTGGGCAAGAGCAAGAGGACCGTTCTTGATGAACTTGGGGTTCTTGACCTGCTCGACAGAGAATTGCTTGTCCTGAACCGTAGGTGCACCAATGGCGATGGAGGCAAAGGCCAGAGAGGCCGTGAGAAGGGCGTTGAGGGAAGGCATGATGATGATCTTCCGGAGACAGGGATGACAGAGGCTAAAGAAGGCTATTGAAGCTAGAGATGAGGAACTTGATGCTGATCTTTCAAGTCTAAGAAGAGCAGTCTACAACAAGACTTTTATACCTCTCCAGTGTCAAGCTTCACCGAGTGTCTATCAAGAACTTGCACCATATCACAACTTGGTGGTGTTTCATCTCTCTCTCGCTCACATCTCGCTCGGCTCCTAACATCCGATCACCTTCCAAGAAAAGCCCAAGAAGTTGGCGTGATAGGTCCTTTTCAGCCGCTAGATATATGCCGAACCACGTTCCTTGGCCCAATACGGCTATGCAGCCTCCCGTCCTTGGCATCTGCTTGGCTGCTTGACACCCCAGATCAATCGTGCACGACACGCGATGGGCCCACCAACAGCCGTGATCCCTTCAGATACTTAACCACCTACCCAGAATGGACGCTCCCGCCGAAAATGTCCGGGCATGTCGGCATTGCTAAGGCCCTGACAGGCAGTTGGCTCGGGACTCGGCAGTGAACGAAAGGGACGTTTGTTAACGGCATTCAAGGCCTTGGCAAGAGCGGTCATTTGACCTGGTCTGGACTATCAAAGATAAAACCATTCCATATTGAAGGAGGAAGCGCGTATATATCGTGATTGGTCAAGGCAGCGGCTACGATAAGCGTAATGGACAAGTTAGATTCCGTCATGCGGATACTCTTGCAGATCACGCCTTATCCGTCGTTAGTCTCATGACCCTGCAGGAGATTAGATCAAAGTCGTCGGTGCAAATCGTCCGTAATGCTTGCATAAAGAGAGATCTAGGCACATCACCTCCCTTACATCCACATGTAACACTGTAGTCAAGCGTCTTGTAACAGTCACTTGTCTTGGTTTAAACCGTAAAGAATAGTTATCAGGAGATAGAAGGAAAAAGTCGAAGTCAGGAGCCAAGGAAAATCACATCGATATCAAGCCGAGGTCCGTGGACGACACTAAACCTATCTGTTCGAAATACAGGGGTGTCTCTTCGATACAACAGCTAAGAACCTTAGCGGATAAAAAGTACCCCAGACCAGGGTGTTCTCAGGGACCTTTTTGAATTTCTTGTTACATCGTTCTTCGGTAGTTGGCAGCAGCGAGCAGTAGTAGAGGACTTGATAACAAACGACGTCTTATCGCAAGTGAGCTTGAACGCGGATTGGCTGACCGAAGTATCAGGTGGCACTGTCTAGATCTTCCAACTTGTGGGACGTTTGTTCAAAGCAGAATAGTAATAAAGACAGATGTCTAGGACTCTAGCTCAAGTTCGAGGCGGTCTGGTAAATGTATTACTTACCTTGATTGATATCTCTTTGCGATTGATCAAGGTCCTACATCTTAACGACGTAGTTTTCTGATTAGTTCTTCTACTCAATAATATACCAAAATTGATCACTTGGAACACTATTTTCTCCGCCTCGACTTGCAAGGATAAGAAAATCGCTTTTTTGAGGTAGAAATCAAGGTGGTCTATGGTGTCTGCGTGAAAGCAAGACAAGTGTCTTAATATGATAGGTGTGGTTCGGATAGGATCCAGAATACATGTAACAATTATATAGTCTTAACTACCTCATTCTTAATGTTGTTAAAAGACATGTCGTCTTCGTCATAGCTATTATGAGAAGATATGTAACTATGTCGCTCATACTCATCTTTCACTTGTATTGATTATAATAATATTAGAACCATTGGGTTGTGTTTGAGTAAATAGCTATAAGCCAGGGTTAGGTCGAGTCTCGCCTAAATCCTTTCGAAGTGTGGTCTTTGTTGTTGAACTCGATTGTCTCAAGGGAGGAAGAGCAGATCTACAGGCTTTAGGATCCAGAAGAAGTCATACATGGCACTAACTTTGCTGCGCTGTAGCTTGGAAGGTAATTATGTGGGAATTGGGTAATAACACCTCCGAGATTTGGGGGGAAAGAAGAAGAAAAAAAACTGTGTTCTTTGTTGTTGTTGAAGTCGACTTTAGATTGTAGAGCACACCCTACACAGATACTTTGGAATATCCCATCCTGCCAGTACCATCTTACTACTGAGGACAACATATCATTCTTCCTCCAAGTTCTTGAAGCTGTTGAGGGCAAGATTTTAGCGGGGAATAGGGGAACGAATATCAATTGTTTGATACCCAAGGATAATGGACTCTTCACTGACAGGATCAGTCTCGTCTTGCCCTTCAGAAGTACAATGCATATGGCATACTTTTGCACACTGCTTCCTCAATTTCCACGCATAACGAAATCTGCACTGTTTCACTGGGTGAAGTTTTGGAAATTCCAAAGAAAACGGGCACCACGAAGGCCCTGACTTCTCACGAAATTGTTAGCATCCCAGCACATTGACTCAAGAATGGTGTCTCTTTATAACCCTGCCAGGCATTTACTTGTTCCTCGAACCTGCCACAATTTAGAAAAACTAAACAATTTGAGCAGCCCACCAGATTCATTATTGAGAGTCGATATCGAATATTTGGCTACGAGACTTAGTCACAACTCGTGCAGCTGAGACTTGTCCACGTTCAGGTGAATTGGGTGAACTAGCAAGAACTGGGCTTCCATGACCCTCTAGTCAAGTGAGCAGTATCTTCCGATGTTTTTATTAAGTAGGCCACCTCTATGCACTCGTATTTTAGACCTTGTGTATATTTCCAGAGAACCTCGCCTTTAATAACTGTACAACCCTCTTGTCTAGGATGTTCTCTTGCAGTGCCCACCCCTTCGGTTTAGCGGCTCTTTTTCCAGATGAAGGCAATATCGATGGCGCCAATTATTTGTCAATGAACTCATAATTTTCCACGTATAAATTTTGGAGACTGAGGCAATTGGGTAAATAACCTGCCCTATCTCGATTGCGTGGCAGGTTAGAAGTATGAGGGTCTCTATGATAATTCACTAGGCAGATCTATGAATCCTTTATTAAATTCGCAGACTACGAGACTTCTATTATAAGACACACATTTTCGTATATATCTGCTAATTTTACTCGATTTCCCAATCATGTTAATCATTCTTCATAACGCAAAGCGGGTCGATCCAAATATAGCAAACTCCTAAACAACGGGCCACATATTCTTCATCTTGAACCGTTTTTAGCAAATAATAAACATTAATATTTTTGCCTTGCCTTGCCTCACCTCAAGATTTTCTGTAAATCTATCGTCTGATTAGAGTTACCCGAGCAGTGACTAAGGGCCGTATATTCTCCTGTCCTTGTGAAGAAATTTGCGATACGACGCTGTGTTGGTCGAATTATGCTGGTGCTGAATAGAGCACACAGGGGATTCCCTGCCACCGGTCTTGCAGCCGGGTTGCCGAAGTCGTTCGTAGACCTATCAGAGGACCTTGAGTACTACCATGTTTGAAGGATTTAAAACCGCCCTGGATGATACTTTGTGTTGGTTGAATGAATATATAATGCCAAATCGGAAATGTGTCGCGTGTTGGCTTCTTGGCCTCTTCCCTTACGATTACGTATTTGCCCCGTTATCCCAAGGTCCCCTGCCTTCTCTACCTACCTAATGATCAAATTTTGGGACATGAATTTCCAAAGGGTTTTCGATGTGATCCACGCTTGTAGCTGAACCGTGAATGAATGAATGTGCTGGTGCCGTTGATGTGCCCTGTGGATTGCCCTCTTAAAAAAGGCTCAGAACTCACTAGAAGAAGGAAAACCCCGGATTAACATATATACTTCTAGTCTAAATAATTAGTGTTTCGAATGTGAAGAACTTCCTATGCTTGGTAATTTGCACCTCATAGCAAGACAAGCCCATGTTTTCCTACCAGCTATCTCCATCGCGCGCCCTTGCTCTCTTCATGTTTGCTGGGGAGTAGATGAGCTCGACATCGGTTTGCTTTATGATTTCGGTCGGTCGGGCAGGTATAATGCTTTCTTGGCTGCCGGCGTCGGATACGTTTCTGTCTTCAAGTCGATACGCGGGTCCCTTGTTATGAGAGTCGTTGCCAAAAGTATTTAGGGAGCCGAAGCCATTTGGCTTAGGAGGACCATCGGAGGCAACATCGCCGAGGCATGGGATTGTCTTCAATAGTGGTCGGAGCGCGGTCAACGAGGCGGCCAGGATACTCAGGCCAATTTCGAGGATAGAACTAAAGAAGTGATCAGAACACGGCTCGTTCTTCTTGGGGAATGTCGTGCAGAAGCAACTTACTAGACGGTTCCTTCGAGTGTGGTTTCAACGGACTCTTGGCTTGCGAGACCACCAGAGGCTGAAGCCAGCCTGCTGAGTTCAACGAGGTACTTGAGGCGAATGATGATTGCTATTGAGCTCCTGTATTGATGTTAAAATTCTCAGCGCAAGTATCTGGAAGGAAGGCTGACGTACACGGCACCCAGCCCAAGCAGTACCATGATCATGATTTTGAGCCTAAGGCGGAGCTGAGTCTTGTAGAGCATGTAGATTGGTAGAAGCTACACCTCGTAGTCAGTCAGTCAACATTTGGCCTAGAGGTGTGGTGCAATGAGGGCACTCATACCGCATAGAACCAACTAATAGTCACATCCATACCGGATAGAGCAAGTCCAGTGGTTCCGAGAACTGCTGTAGAAAGACATGAGCCTTTCCCAACGCCCCACGCCACGGATAGTGGACGGCATTGTAGGCCAAAGATCAATGCCGTAACCAAGCACCACAGCGTGACAATGGCCATTGATATGGTGAGAATTATTCGGACTAGCCTCATGCCGGCGCCGCTCGCGAGTCGAAAGAGGACGAGTCCAACACCAAGCTTCGAGATTCCAGTGGTGAGAATGTAGACGACCTGCGCGGTTGTGAAGAACTGAAACCACGTCAGCGCAATAGCCTTACCACCTGGAGGACAAAGACATACCATGGCTGCTTTAACAGGGTCGAAGGCGGCTTCCATCGTGGTGGCTCCGATGCCATACCGTATAGCCTGAAGCTCCATTGCGCAGAAAACAATGAAACCAATCTATCCCGATATCAGCCTTGTCGTGACAGATAAGAATAGACTAGTAGGGCCACCTACCAGAGAGAAGATCATAGCAACATCGTCGTATCCCATGGCCTTTTTGATACTTCGGGCCCAAAGTCTCAAGGCAACGGCAACGCCGTCAACCACCAAACAGGCGATTACCAACGGATAGAACGTGTCCCTCACACCCATTTTGGCCAAGAAAGACAAAATGAAGATAAGAAGAAAGAAGGGGGAAAGGAACAGAACAAGACATCTGATATGAACTTTCGACGCCGCGGCGTGAATAAACCTGGTTATTTAGGCTCTGAGGATCAATCCACTTAATGGGCAAGATCATTTCCTGCCGAGTTGGAGAGGTTTATGGCTGCTAGGATCTACGGATAGCAGCCAACACATGCAGTGGGCTATCTTACGGTAACTTGGATTTAAATACTCAGGGCTTTGCTTTTTTTCAGTGGTGAGATATTGATATGCAGGCCCTAGAGGCCGTAGACTGTATGCGTTTGCGCCGCGGGATTCCGTCCCTGGTCTACAGGGACCATCCTAGTTTATGCGGGGGTCAGCCAAGGGACAAACCAACAAGTTCACCGTAAACTACTAATGCCTCCGATGATGCTCGCTAACCTTGTCATTACCCTTGGGCAAGCTTCCTTCCGGGGCCCAGGTACATGCGCATAGCATCTTCTGATTCTAGACACACATGAGTATGTAGTACTTACCCCGTTGTGCAAACCGCGCTCTAGCTAAAGCAAGTACAAGGTTTCTTATAGCTTCTCCTGCCGTTGTAAAAATCAGCTAGGGAGCATCCTTGTCGTTGAAACCGGAAGGACTGACTATAATAAACGATGCTGGCAAGTGGCTCGCAGATCTTTCAACGTACGATAATCTCTCTGAGGGATTTAAGAACCAACACACAACACTCGACCAACACACAACACTCGACCAACACACAACACTCGACCAACACACAACACTTGACTAACACACAACACTCGACTAACACATGCAGGGACCTAGAGTGGATCACAGCCAGGGTATAACATGCCTGGACCTTTGTGGGTTTGGGCAATAGGCTTCTACTTCTGCAGAAGGCGAAACACGCTACCCGTATTTGAACTCGGTTGCAGTCGAATGAATCCCGACCAGATACAAAACCCGCAGTGTTCGCATGTCACGGTAGACTGCAGGGGTCAGTAGCCTGGCCATGGCGATGCCACCCAAGTTAGGTGAGCTTTGACTGGTATATAAGAACAATTGCGTGGAAACCCGAGTGCATGCGGGTGTAACACTTATTGACATTTCTTTTTACACTCCTTTAAAATGACTGCATCCGATATATACCCGCTTCCTACCGTCCCCGAACAAGTCACAGCCGCTTGGCTTGGTAATGTGTTGGGGCAGAAGGTCAAGTCTGCGGAGCTCACTCGCAGTGTGCTCAACGCCACGGCCAGCAAACTCTTCATCACCATCGAGTACCAAGATGATGACATTGAGGAAGATCGACCAAAGCACGTCTGCATCAAGGGAGGTTTCAACCCTGCCATGCTGGCTACCGAGGGCTACAAAGACCTCCTGATAGCGGCGTACACCAACGAGGCTAAGTTCTTTAGCCTTGTTGCGCCGACCCTGAGCCATATATCTCTCCCCAAAATATGGTGGGCGGGGACTGGAGAAGAGCAGGGTATTCTTGTCATGGAGGACTTAAACCACGCTGGGTTCACATTTGGAAGTCCTGAAGATGTCTGGTCTGCCGAGCGGGTCAAAGCCGGCGTCGAACAGCTAGCCGCGCTGCACGCCAGCACTTGGGGCTATTCATACAAAGACTACCCCTGGATCACGCCTGCATATGAGGGCATGATGATAGCCCTCACGGATATGTGGGATGCTCAGATCCACGGTGCTGATCGACCTCCGTGCCCTGATGTTATCAAGAGTTCCCGAGAGCGCACGGTGGCTGCCATAAAGAAGCACTTTGCCACCAAGAACCCAAAATTCATGTCTCTGATACATGGAGATCCGCACTCGGGCAATGCATATCTCGACAAAGCCGGCAACCCTCGCTTCCTTGACTATCAGACCTTCCACATTGGATCGCCGTTCCACGACTTGACCTATTGCGTGGTAGGCGCTATGACTGTGGAGGACCGCAGGGCGCACGAGATGGAGATCCTCGACCATTATCTTGACGCTCTCGCCAGGTTCGGTGGCCCGTCTCTCTCATCTAAGGATGAAGATGTAATGAAGGAATATTCAAAGTCGACAATGTCGGGCATGGGCTGGATTCTCACTCCTTTTGACTTGCAGCCCAAGGAACGCGTGTTTCCCATGTGTGAGCGTTATGGCGCTGCAATTGTGGACCACAAGGCGATTGAGATTGTCGAGTCTCTACCAGATCCGAGTATCTGATTTAGTTATTGTTTGGCGTTTAAGGCTCTGATTAGTTAGAGCATATGCGAGAAAATAGTGCTTGAAAACCAAAGTTGCATATGTCAACGACCTGTGTTAAGAGATATGAACATAGAATTTATACTAGATCTATAATTCATAGGGTAATTACTTTGAATTGGGGGACTATAGTTATAGCACCCATTAAGTGTTGTTTCAAATGGTAGATTCAAGTATCTGGGGTTTCCAGCTGTGTCTCAAGACAGATCTTAAGCTGTTGATGTAACCCAAATGGGGGGCTGGCGCAACGGTAGCGCGTTAGATTCCAGCGACGATCAAAGTTCTTTGCTCAGTCGAAATTCCTAAAGGTTATCAGTTCAAATCTGGTGTCCCTCATTTTTTTCGTAAGTATAACGTTATTTTATAAATAAACAATTGTGCTTTCTTATGTGTGTGGCCTTAATCTATCTCTTCGAGATATTAAACAAGGTATTTATATATAGAGCTGTTTATATAAGAGGCCCTTTAGTATTTATATCTAGATATATCTAAGTACCTTTTTGCAATTTTATATCTTAAGTAAATAACAATAGTTATAAGTATATAAATAATATAATAGTAAAATGTAGCTAGTTCCTACTAACCTATAGTAACTAGCTATATTAGCCTAATTCTTATCTAAAAGCCTGTTCTTTTGCCTACTAAGTCGCCTTACCAGCCTTTACAGTTTAATCACTACGGACTTAGTCGTTTTGCACTTTTTATTAATTTATAAGCCAGACAGAGCCAGTGTAAAACTTCAAATTTGTATTCGTATAAGTCACTTCCTATGTAAACCAGTATTTAGAACTAATGTTTCACTCCAACTAGCCTCGTGGTCAAAATAAACATCGGCCATAACAATGAGCCTCCCAACGAGTTTGTATTGGAGCTTTTAGGCGAATCAAAATGCTATTCTAGGCCCTCCGAGTTAGCGACTGCTTACAATAACTCTGATATATGTGCTCTTACAACTTAGCAGATCACGAAGTGGCCATTTTGCTGTCTGCAGTAGTGGTCTCGACGTTCGACCTGCTCCTCGGCCGGAACGGGCTCAGGCTCAGCCGCGGGAGCGGCGATCACAAGAGCCAGCATGGTGGTGAAAGCAGCAATGATGTTATAGAATTGCATCTTGGAAAGATATAACTGTAAGTTGTTTGTGGGGTTGATGTGGTAAGGAATGATCTTGAAGTTCGACTTTGTGATATAAAATAAAACCACCTGAAACAGCAGCAGAGGTCACATTATATACTTGTAAAGTATCCTCACATCGTACATCTTCCAATACATCCACATGATAGCCAGGACACCCACAGGATCTCCAATCAATCGTTGGAAGCTTCTATCTCTGTCCCCCTCCCGGCGTCAAGTTCCAAGAAATAAACATGAGCGCCCGCAACATCTAATCGCCGTCGTGTTTGCCTTCCCCACTTGAGATTTGCCTGGCGTTGTTAGTGTGCTGACAGGATTTCTACCTTGTTGATCGTCAAGTCCTCCATGTCTTGTAGCAGCACGAGATATCCAGTTTTGTTCCTGTCCGTGCTTATCGCTTAAGTCATGGTTCCCTTGGTAGTGCAAAAGCAGCGTCCAGTTATTGGAACCAGGATTGTAGCTCTTCAATCACTCCAAGAAGTAATATCATGCTACAATCTCAAGGTTTTTGATAAATCCATTTTCACTGTTTGGAATATGTGATGACATATTGTAAAAGAGGCAACTCAGCTCTATAGGTAATGTTTACTACCTTCCCAAGTTAGACTAACGACTTCTCCTGCATGCAGTCAGATCCTTCGTCTCTTTTACCTCATATGTAATATGATATATGGATGATGACTGAAGGATTACCAAGGTTTTATTAAGTGCTTTAAAGGCTACGACTAATGTGGAAGAGATGTTGCTACACTTGGGACTTTGCAAGACAACAGGTGCCTCAGCCATAAGACGACCTATCATGGGATTAACTATAAGGCTTTGGATAGGGTATAAAACAATTTAACAAGACTTGAATGTTATTCGATAGTATTTGAACAAGGTTATTCTGGATTTTGCTAACTCAATCACTGATCTATTGCCAGCTATGAACCCAGTATCCTTTTTCACAGTACTCCATAACGTCGCACTACATCATGCTTCTGTCGTATAGCTTTCCGAGATACTAGTCCGAGTTGATATCACCACCAATAATCCGTATATGCAGGTAGATAAACACCATGCACGGGTAGATCGGCATAAAAGCTTGTATTTATGTAAGATTTCTCGCACTAAAACCCCAGATTGGAAGGACGGCTAAACGATCCAGACCTGCAAAGTATCAGCGGCTTTCATCTGTGCCTCAATTTACTAGCTATCTTGGGCAGGTCGCCAAGACAACAAATGTAACATGCCATATCGGGCGACATTCTTCTTTCTAACTTTCATCTATGGGTGTTGATCTTACACAACCGCAAGCCTATCTATCTATCTATCGCGATGTGAATGACAATTTAGCCGGTAATCTACGAACTGTTAATGCCGTGCCTCTTGCTCTTGTAAGAACTTTTACTGCTGCAAAGTTTAGCGCTGCTGTTACTCGCTGATGTTGAGTCATGGCTGTTTTGAATAATTTCTCGGTGAAGAGGCTTTACAACAAATTGAGTGATGATGAACTCGAAACCCGCGAACGAGAGGAGATCGGGGTTGGTTACGCTCGTGCACTTCAGGAAAAGACCCATTCATTAGTCTTAGGCATAACCAAACCATTGTTCTTTGCTCTTGTCGCTATCTATACGGTCGCTCTGTTGTCAGTCGGATACAGTGTTGGGTTCGCTCGGGGACATCGTCAAGACTCAACAAAGATTTATGACGCTGACTGTGAGTTCTCCATCAATAGACTTTGGGGCTATAAGACACTGATGCTGTATAGCCCCGATCTTCAACCTCGTTCGCCCCACGACAAAGAAGCTTCAATACAATAACACATTCTGGCCGGGCTCCAACCCATCCATCTTTCGACAACCCCCATCCGATGAAGTTGACGCCGCCTGGGAACGCATCTCAAACGGCCGAGACATTATCATCAGTCGAGAAGAAGTAATTGCACTGGGCAAGAACCCTAACGAAACCGTACGAGCAGATCCAGCTTGGGGTTTTGGCGAGGATGCTTATCTCGGCTTGGTTCACGCCATGCACCAAAATCACTGTCTCGATGCCATTCGGAAGGCCGTGTATTACAACTACTATTATCGACATAAGCGAGGTTTCGGGGCCAATCCGCCTGAAGACTACCGCTCGAAGTACTACGCCCATGCGGACCATTGTATTGACTTCCTGAGACAAGACATTGCTTGCAAAGCAGATTTATCTATCTCGACATACCGATGGATGGAAGGAGAAGTTACGCCCGAAGCAGACTTTAATACATGGCATCAGTGTCGAGATTTTGAAGGGTTGCTTGCATGGCATGCAAAGCATGAGATCAACGCTGGTCTGACCTCGGAACAACAGAAGAACAGATGGGATAAGTTCGGTCCTAAGAAGGGCGACGTGATTGTTCCCCAGGACCCAGAAGCAAATCAGTCGTATTGGAAAGTTAATGAATTTGAAGAGGAATAGTTCAAGGAATGGGCTTCTTGGATCAAGTTAGCCTATCAGAGCATGATATGACAGAATATACAAAATATTTCAGTTGATTTCAGCATAAATTAAGCCTAAACTATGCTTCAATTATCATCACCTTATCCCAGCGTTAGATAATGTCTTGATACTCAGCTTGTCTCCTCTTTCTTTGCTTTTTAGATATGATTAACCCGTGACGTCAAAAGATCACGTGATCTTACGCCGAGGCTATCGCGACTGAGGCGTTCTCACGACCTCCTCGAAAGCATGCATTCATCAACAAAAGCAGAAAATGGAGAGACTGTCAAGTGAGATCCTTTCCATGATTGCGGCTGAAGCAGCAGCTTCTGGGCCACAAATTGAACTCGACAAAGTCTTCGACGTATGGGATCTTCACGACAAACTCAAATTTCCAGCCCCGTCAACAAGGGCCAATTCTTTGGCGCCGTACGCATCTGTCTCTCGCGGATGGCAGCTTGCATTTGAGCCTTTCACCTTCGAGACTCTTGTTCTCTCAGCGAAGAGGTTGGCGCAAGCTGAGAGGCAGGGATATCTCACCCGGCGACGGCTCGGGTACGTGCGCACCATCGCAGTTCCCATTACGTTCCCTCTTCCATGGCCATGGGATGTTCCAATCGTGTTTTCTCAGGTGGCGGAATGGCCGCCTTCCCCTGAGATTAAACCGAGAAAAATCGATACACCAACTGGTGGGCATGAAACTGCTGACGCAGAAAACGCCTCATCTGAAGAAGAAGCCGAAGATGACGAGGAGGATGGTTACATCGAGGATGAAGAAGAACTTCTACCTCCAGAGGAAAGAGGCTACGACAAAATCTTCGCAACGATCATAAGATCACTCTTCCGAATACTGAAGCTAGCTCCTGTTCATGAGAATAAGCAGCCATATATCGATTTACGACTTGGTCTTCCCGTACCAAGGGAATACGGGTGGTGCTTTGCGAATTGCATCGAGGAACCCGAGGCCGAGCGAACAGAAGTAGGCTGGTGCAAACCTCTGTATCTCCAATTACTGCTTAATCAGGACGAACTACCAGAGTTACCTGTGATAGCTTCTTGCAGCTTCGAGTTAGTTTCTTGGAGTATCTTCTTATCCCCGAAAACAGCATGCGTGATCACGAGTAGGATGCCGCATCTCAAGAAGCTTAAGCTACATCTTAGCGACAAGGAATGGAGAGACCCTGCTCTCAGAGTCAAGCTAAGGGATGGTAGGTCTTTACTTTAATTTAGAAGTTTATAACAGACATTGAGTATGCTAACACTATATGCTTACGATAGAGTTCGCAAGTTCACTACCTACCTTGCCAAAGACCATCGCAGACTTTGAATTACATTACTCGCGGCGTGTTCCTCGAGATCACTCATACACTCCCGTCAACATAGTGCCGCCGAATGAAAAACACGATCCTCTCAGCAAAGCACTCTCCAACTTCTCACAACGAGAGAACCTGGTGAGATTCTCAGCAAACGGGAGCTTCGACATAGATATTGTGGGGTCTTCGAACAGACCCAGGTCATCGGCTGCCAACTCTGCCTGGTCGAAATTGGAACATTACGAGATCGGTCTACTTGCCGTAACACCCTCCGGACAATGGCTGGCTATACAGTACACCGACAACCCAAACACCGACAGTTTCAAAGACGAAAGATGGGGTCCACCGAGTGAATCATCTAGGAGCTGCTTATCACATTTCACCACGAATGAGTTTCGAGGCCCCATCGATCCGGAATTTGCACATGACCTCCTGTGCGCTGTAGGACGAGTAGCTGTTCATATGCCTCGATTACAGACAATAAAAGTCAACGTCGGAGTCGTCGCGGGATACAAAGTGTCTTATACCAGCAAGAAAGTTGAACCCTGCATGAGAATCGTCGGCAAGAAACTTCAGCCGCCCAACGATGACCTACTCCGGGTCTGGCGCCGTGTTGCACACGATCACGATCAGAAGTTTGTTCTTGAATGGAACGACACGGTCAAGACGAATAAAAGGAAGGAACGATTTCAGTAGGGATAGTTTC
The DNA here is from genome assembly GCA_014822085.1 of Fusarium stilboides. Classification (NCBI taxonomy): domain Eukaryota; kingdom Fungi; phylum Ascomycota; class Sordariomycetes; order Hypocreales; family Nectriaceae; genus Fusarium; species Fusarium stilboides. The sequence goes on from JAASAY010000165.1 coordinate 92,251, forward strand.
ACAAGGCATGAGGTATTCGGGGCGTTTTTACTAGGAAACCAGAACTAGTATATTGAAGAATCAACAAAGGGTATCAAAGTATTTACTGTCTCTAGTAATATGGGTTCCGTTAACCCCTGCATGCATAACCTATCCTTAATGCCCTGAACTCCTCCCAAATGGTGTCATGTTCTAAGAATTATAATAAAAGCATTACACTTCGTGGTAAAAGTTCCCTGTACTCGACGGTCTCGACCCAAGTACCTCATGCGTGTCGCATATGCTGTTCCTCCCAGCGTGGCTCCACCTCAAAATTTTGGAGGGGTCATTGTCGGTGTAAATGATGTCCGAAATATGATCAGTCTTTTGAGGCTGATACATTTTAGCTAAGAGATCGCTGAACTGTCTCAGCATGTCTCGCGCTGCCCGCAAATGAGGCGCCCGATGATGACGGCGAAACGTTGAGAAAGCCGCCGATTCAAGGCGTTTTTCGCCACGCATGTCAATCCAGGTGGCTTTTGGTGGCGGTGGCTGACGGGCGCTCTTCATGTTGGGCGAAGGCTTCGGCACTGGTGACCTCGTAATAGCGGTGAGTGTGTTAATCGTGTGGCCGTTTGGTTGAATGGCTCTGGCGGGGAGGCGTTATAGTTATGAATTATGTCGTTGGCGTATGATGATGCGTCCTATTGATCAATTAGGATCGTGACATCCAAGAAACAGAAAAGGCGGGATACTTACAGTAGGAGTCGAGGAAGTTCAAAGGCCTGGCCTTGTGGTCCCGATCTGACGACGCATTGGTGTGAAACTTTTGTACGTGGTTCATTTGTATTGGGACGTCGCTCCCTGTTCTCGTGGAAGAATTTCGCTCGATCGACTGACATTCGAGACGCGACGGGTCGGGAGCTGTGTTTTCGGGTTCGCCGACGATGTGCATGCAATTGCAATCGCTGTGTTGTACGAGTAGCAGCAATTTGTTGAGGACAACGAATTCCATCTTGAGTTTGATGCTGTAGACCACGGGCTTGTATGTGGTTTGGATGTTAAAGTGGCTCATGTACTGCGTGACGATGAGGCTGATGTCGAGGAGGATGACGAGGATATTAACAATGATGAGGTATCGGATGATCTTGCGCTCCATGGCTTTTCTGACGGCGAAAATGGGCTTCAGGCCGCGGGCTGTCTCCCAGATGTAGAGACATGAGATAATGGTCTCTTGTATGCAGAAACCTGCCAGTTGTATGCGCTCATAGACGTTGAAGGCGCCAATGAAGCGACTCGAGTGTTTGGTGTTGCTGCCGAGGAATAATATCGTGACGGGGACATGAAGAATGAAAAAGTTGATGATGATCATGTATAGGACCCAGCGCGTCTTCGTTTTGTCCTCGACGATGAGATGTAGACGGGAATAAAGAACGACAGATTGACCAGTGACCATTCCATACCAGCCGACGCAGGTCAAGACGCAGAGGAGGAAATTCGGGCCCAAGCTGTAGTAGCGCAACAAGACGACGATCGAATGGAGGATAATTCCTAGTGTCGCAGTAATCATACTCCAGAAATACAAGCCATCGTGTCGCTTGAATCGGCCGAGGAGGGAAATGAGGATCTCGGCGCAGTTGTAGCAGGCTATGGCGAAGAGGCCAGCGATTGTCATGTTGATGGGCAGTGACGCGGATATGGGACCGGTCTCCCCAGTCGACCCATACGCCATGATTGAGCTGCCGACGGACCTACAACGGTCATGACAAGAGGGAGGGATAGGGATGGGAGGGTTAGGTTTATGGAGGAAGAGTTAAAAGGGAGGGCGCCGCAAGTTACATGGTGAATGCACTCGTGCACATCAGATCAGGGTTGACATGTCTTGGCATTGAATTGAAATGATCTGAACATGAGCGGGAAAAGAGACGGGACAGGGCTTTAACTAGAGTATTACGTTATTAAGGTAGCGCGTCACCCGTTGATTCTCGTATTAGTTTGGGGTCTAACGCCTAGGATCATCGTCATACCTGGGGGGACCGGGGGGATTCCTTCAGCAGAAAAACCCCCTGCATAGCCAAGCTTTGGCTCTGAGCAAATGACGCTCATTGCTGATTACATGGATGTTTCCGCTAGAGCGAAACAAACCTCAGCCGTAAGTCGGACATGATTCAGGTCAAACGTGCATCAAAACCCTCTAGCCCACACCATCATCGCCAGTCAAACATGTGCTTTCCACGTCTTCAGAAATCCCATCATCTTTTTTAACTCGTGGCTTGGAGGTAAAACTCATTAGCTGACCGACGGCGAAGCGGGACACCGCCAGCGAAATTAGAAAGCTTCGTACTAGACATGGGGGTTTCAGGACGATGCCGGCAGTCACCGTGACTTTAATCAAGGGGTGGACTCTTGGCTACCAATGACACGGACACGGCACCCATCCGTTAGGCCGGTAAAAGTCTAACTAAGCGCGCTACTGAACGCCCCCGCCAACCTGGATAGGAAGACAACTTCTGGACACACAAGCACGAGCCATCGTATGCTTTATATAAACTTTTGTTTGTGGCCTTATTTTACAAGGAGGATGTGAGCTGTCAAAATGTGGTCAATTATTGATATGCCATCACGAACGCGGCAGCTGTGAATGTCATCAAGAAAGGAGGCACAGGGGGTATCCCTTTCACCGTACCAGGGGACCGCAATTTAGAGTTTGGAGGGAAACCCAGGTAAACAGGTAAAGACCCAGCAGTGACACTCGTTGATGCCCAGCCATATTGCACGTGCAAACCCAACTGTTCTCCCTTTAGCATTCACAGCCAAGCCCAGTGGTCGGTGTCTCAGATTCAAGTCGCGCTGAGCTTAACTTGAATAAAATATCCAGATCTGCTCTTGGTCAGCCTGCCATGACTCGACCGTTGATCCCGGCACGCACCCAATTGCCATCTTGTGGCTTGGAGCGCGGGAACCCCCATTCGCGCGATTAGTTCAAGGGTATGATCGATCTGGTATTCGATCCATGCTTGATGTCCATGTGCTTCGATGATACCGATGCAGCAGTGCAAATAAACTATAGCATGCAGGCTTAGTGCAAAGCCTCTCAGCACTTGTAAATATGGCTGTCGGGGTCGGGCTCTTCGGAGTCGTCGGAATCCCGCCATGATGCTAGGCGGAAATTCCGAGTCGTCCCTGAGGACAGCGAAGTCGATAGAGAGCAGGGGAGAAATGTCACTGTGATTACTCTGCGACAAATAAGGTTCTATAGTTAGCCTGAACTGTTACTATCTAAACAAACCCAGGTTAAGTATGCTTGATCGCCAAGCCCAGCTCCAACCCTAGTTTTTGGTTAGATGTTAATCAGCAAGGTCATGGTCTGTTGGGCTTCAAATGATCTGCAATTCACCAATCGAGCCGCATTCAGCTCACGAGGCGATTGATTCGTGCGCAAGGCTCTGCAAGGTACGAGAGCGTGTCTTCATGCCTTCCTATTCTGGCTTGGACCATATGATCTTCCGGGCGGCTATCTCACGGATGCGTTTCCGGGAGCCTTGGTCACGGAGGGGTCTACATCCGATATACGAGGGGAATAAATAGTTACAATTCTCAAAATAGACTAATTTCCCCTCTAGCAGTAACTGAAACTATGAAATGACATTCCTAGGAGAACAACATCCAAACATGTAGGGAGTCACGATGCCAACCCCTTCGTGTTCAGGTTTCTGGTCAAATGCGCAGCACAGTCTGACATTAGTATTCTCACGTACTTTCCATGCTCTCCAAGATATGGCCGTCGCTCTTCTCCCACGGATGTATCTGCTCCACAGACCGGATCAACTGCTCATGGTGATCTGATCTCGGCTTGATAATCGCTTTGAACGGCTCTGGACGGCAAACAATGCCAGGTGTGAACTTCAGCTCCGACTCATCCTCTCCTTCAGCTTTACTGATACTGAAGACCGCTATAGTCTGCGCAATGTTGAGAAATACGGCATTGTCAGCCAGGATCTTTCCCGGGCAGATGCGTCGTCCGAAACCAAATGCATAGTTATGCGGGTCAGTCTCCGGCTCATTGCCATCGGTTGGTAGGAACCTCTCTGGTTTGAATTGCATCGGCTCGGAGTAGACTTCTGGATCATGTGCGAAGTGCCTATAGAGTATTAAGTTAAAACCCAAGGCCAATCGATATAAGTATACGTACCAGATGTTCCCAAGCACCAGTGAGCCTTTCGGAATCAAGTAACCCTCGAATATGTCATCCTCAGTGCTTGTGTGAGGAAGTCCCATCGGTGCGACCGGGTACCAGCGAAGGACCTCTTTCACTAGAGCGTCGATATATGGCAAGTTCGGACGATCGCTAGATACGGGTAGTCTGTCAGAGCCGATGACTCGATCGATCTCCTCGTGGGCCTTTCTCTGTATCTCTGGGTAAAGTTTCATGGCCAGGAAGAAGCACTCGATAGATGAAACAGTCTAAATTGGTCAGAATCTCCACGTTCCGCTGACTCCGAAGATAACATACCGTGTCAGCCCCAGCTGCGTACAACGACGCGGCCGACCATTTATTAGTCAACTTTTCTTCTTCTGTGGAATCGCCAGCCTCAAGCAACTGCGTGAGAAACGAGAAGTCTTGTTCTCCCTGTGCATGCTGGTGCTTAACAAAGGCATAGGGCTTCTCGAGAAGATCGTTGAGCTCAGACGACCACTGGCGGGCGAGCTTTTTGAAGTTCGTTCCGGGCATCCAATCTGGCATATGTCGCACTGCGGTTGTCAGATTTGATACACCCAGAGCAAATGGGTACTGACGGAAAGGTAGCATATCAACAAGAAATGCTCCCGGAACAGCGGCAGTTGCAAAGTCGTTCATGGCCTTGCCAGCCATGTTGATGAGAACATCATCCTTGAATTGCTCTGCTCTATAATTGTATGCAATCTTCAAGATGATGGAGCCCGCTTCCCTAGAGCTTTTTGTTAGCGAAGGAGATGGTAGAGATGCAGGTGAACGCACTTCCTTATATGATCAAAGAGCTTATCTGGACTGTCCAGTATATGAAGTAGGAAGTGACCAACTTCACCCTCTTGCAAGGTATCGTATTTTGCGGCCGCCGTTTTGGAACCAATGATACGAGCCAGGTTCCTACGATACGTCTTGAAGCGATCAGTGTATCCACAGAATCCAATAGAATCTCCCCAGCCAATCCTGTTCGTACGGTTAGATAAGTTCTGATAATATCATAGAGAAAAGTCACGTCCTTACATTTCGCTTGCGAAGACTTGTTTTGGCCTCGATGAGAACTTGATGGATCTCTTATCCAAGAGCTCGTACGCGAGCTTAGCATCGTTGATAATGACAATGGTCTGTCCCATCACAGTCACAGAGCTGATAGGTCCTGGTTATCTCCTTTTTAGCGAGTTCTTTGTGCTTAGACCTGGTTGCAAACCATAGAGTTCCTTGTGCTTCACCCAGTGATGGGCCTCGAGCATACCGGGTTGGGGAAGATCATTCACATTCCCCACCAGGGGGAGACCTTTTGGTCCTGGAGGTAACGGGGGTCGCTTGTAGTCTTTTAAGGTCCGGAGACCGAGATAGACGACAAGGCCAACGCCTAGACCGAGGACAAGCGTCGATATTTCCAACATAGTAGGTAAATGCAAATAAATCCTTAGGAGATAACAAGTGGAAAGAGCTGCTAGACTGGTATAAATAGTTTCATATGCTTAAGGCATTCCACATGAATTCCAGACGCTTATCTTTGCGTCTTTAAACTATCTACCCGATGATGCATAGGCAGGCTAAGCTCTGTTCCTTCGTCATGCAAATTGACCAATCAACACTCGCTCATTAAATAACGGATCACTCGGATAGAGAATTCTATCCTCTAAATAAACAGAGTTCCAACGTCAGATGGCGTATTTGTCCATATTTGTTTTGACTTCTAATGAACTCGGCGCAAAGTCTATGCGTAGGGCTTTGAATGCTGACGATCGTTGCCTAAAATGGACATTTACTCGGTTGCTTACCGACGTCATACACTCATAAGATGTTAAGTGCTTATGTAGCACCTACACTGGAGTCAAAGGCGAATATCATAATTGTAAGCCAGTTTATAAATATCGTCGAGGGGTCCCGAATTTTATTGAAGAAGGCCGTCAATATTTATGATATATCAGCTGTAAACGTTTAAAAATTAGAGATATTTAGTTCTAGATATTAGTGCAGTTCGCTAGCTGATTCGTCAACGTTTGCTTAACTTCTATAGCCCTGGGTTAAGAACGAATTAACTTGATCTCTGGCTTGTGATATAAAGTGACCTCCCCCCCCCGAATAGTGTCTGTTCCTCTCGCGAAAGGAATCATACTTGACCCTGCAATGTATCTGCGAGGTGATACTTCTTCTCAATCAACTGCACTCGAAAGCTTTCTAATCATATCTCTCCCGCCTATCCATCGTGGTTTCAAGACTGAGTCGAGTCCGTAGGAAACCTCAGCAGCCAAATAGCGGGTGCGTTAGTATCGTGATATATCGATTTGTAGGTCAAATGGGAAAACGAGCCTTGATTCTGGGTATGCGTTGGATGTCCTTTGAAGAGCGATGAGGGACAAACTACAGCTGAATTGATGAAGCAGTTTTCGTGCCGCCAAATATTATATGAGCTAAAGCCCTGTTATGCCAACCTTGGAAGCGTAGGAGGTTGGAAATGAGCAACCATCACGACTTGCGCTCTTGACCCAGGAAGTTACCGGGTAAGTCAGGTTGGGTCGATTGACAGACAAGCCGTAGCCAATCATCAAAATTATTTTCAAGCAATAGAGTAGATGAATGACTATCATGATGGTATCTCAGTAATCAACTCCGATCCTCGCTGAGGCCAATTATAATTGCCAATTTACCGTAATAGTAGCTACTCCTGTATACTGTCTGAAATTATGCCTTGACTGGGATGGCGCGTACGAGCCGGAGATTCTTACTGGATGAGTTGGTAAGCACTTGATAAGTCACCTGCATGAGTGCATGGTTTTATTCAATGTTAGTAAGCATTACAAGCCCCGTGGGAGATTTCGAGCCTCTAATGAGATCTCGAGCATTTTTACACATTCCGATCTCTCCGAGCTATAATGATGACTGACTTGTTTAAATATAGATATCCCACTGGATATTGTACGTTCTAATCTTATTTCTTAAAATTTTCGTGGCAAAAATGGATCTCTCCCTGGCCAAGGTGCTGTGGACTGTGGTCCTGGTTACTCTTGGGTACCTCTCCTATCAGATTGTCAAAATTCACCTACGCCCACAGCTGTCCACTTTGCGCCATGTTCCTGGACCGAAGGTAAAGCCACCACGTCAAGAAACAACGTGAGGATATCGTGTTGACCAATATTCAAGAACGATCAGTTTCTTGTCGGACAAGCTCTTCGTATTCTTCGTGCTCCAGGTCCAAATGACCTCTACTTACAGTGGATGCGGCGCTGGCCCAGCACGCCTTTCATACTCTGCGTATCTTGGCTCAACTCCGAGGTACTGCTAGTTAACAATCTAGAAGCCTGTCGCGAGGTACTTCAGACAAATGCCAGCTCATTTGTGAAGCCAGCATTCTTCTACACCCCTGTAGGCGAGATGCTCGGCAAAGGACTACTGTTTAGTGTTGGAGACGAGCACAAGCGTTTACGACGCATCGTTGCAGATGAGAAGATCAAGGAATCTAGAAGTAAGGCGCTGATCTTATTTGTTTAGGACCTCTTTCCAAACCCAGTGTACGAAAGTTGTTTCCAGTTTTCTTCGATCAGTCCAAAAAGATGGTAAAGGAGTTTGAGGATGCGTTGAAAGAAAGCGAAGAAGCCATCATTGAAGGTACAGATGATACGGAGACTATTCCCGGGAATCTCGAGTCTGACTTCTTTATCCTAGTCGACGACCTGTTTAAGAGAACAACACTCAACATCATCGGAATGTCACTTCTTGGCAAAGAACTTCACGACTTTCGAACATCCCCGACCTCTCTGACCTTCGAGGAATGCTACCACAGAATGTTAGCACAGCCAATGGCAGGCCAGATCGTTAGCTTCATTAATCCGTTCATCCCACTTCGTTGGCTTCCAGTTGCGGCGAACCTCAACTTTGTTCATGCAAAAGCTACCCTCAGAAGCATGATAGTTGGATTGATCGAGCAGCGCACGTCTGAAGTGTTGGCGGCAAAGAGAGATGACGCTTCGGCTTCCCTCTCAGACGATCTATTGACCCGCGTGATCGAAGCTAGTATTTCTGAAGACCAAAGATTATCCAAGCAAGAGTTGATCGACCTAGTACGTTTGGCAAGAAATGCGTTGTACAAGTGTAATAGCTGACATTAGTCTAGACGATGCAAGTTATTGCTGCAGGACATGATACAAGTGCCGGAGCTCTCAACTGGACGGTTTATGCACTGGCTAAAAATCCAGATACCCAACATCGCTTGCGTACGGAAGTGCTTGGTCAGGAAGAAAACGCCATCTCTGCCAATTCTATCGATGACCTGCCTTACCTGAACAACGTTATTCGAGAGTCACTCCGAGTGTATTCACCTTCTTTGATGGCCCCATGGGAAGCCGGCGAAGACATGACTATTGCTGGAGTTCACATTCCAAAAGGCACAACGGTGCAGACTGTCCCAGCCATGGTTCAGCTTAATCCCACAATTTGGGGAGATGATGCCGAGGATTTCAATCCCGATAGATGGGACTCACTCAACAGCAACGCAGCCAGTCCTTATGCTATGGAGCTTTTCCTGAACGGTCCAAGAATGTGCCCCGGAAAAGGATTAGCTATGCTCGAGATGAAAGTGCTGTTGGTGGAGATAATTAAGAGGTTCCATCTGGACTTGGCCAGTGATGAAGAGTTGGAATTCACGAATCCGAGCTTGGTATTGAAATCTAAACGTCCGCTCCAGTTTAAGATCCGTAGGATCTGATCTGCTCAACGATGTTATTAGAATGCAAGGGAAACAGGCGTTAGGCAGCTTATGGATATGTGTCGAGATTTGGCTATGCTCGCAGTGGGCGGATATTATGAGTGAAGTCCGTGCCTCATCAAGCCCGTCGGACATCTACATACAGTCTTGGCTTTTATCTTTGTCATATTTCAAGAATTTTGCTGAGACTATAGCGCGGCAAAATGCTAAGCCACTCTTTGTCCTATATTTGGACAGTGGCCCAAGAGAATAGGCATCAGACCAGGGTAGCCATTCATAGCACGATGTCTAGCGCGTATTCACGCATGGCTGCCTCAAGGCTGCTCCGTAAGCGCTAAGCACAATTTGAGAGCGGTAAATAACAATATATAAACCGTATAGAGGTTTCACAATTAACCGAATTTTGACGCCGATTCTTCCAAAGACCAAGTCCATACCATCGCCATTCACAATGTCTACAGAGGCGAAGTTGGACGTTTTTCCCACTGAGATCCTTCTCAAAATCATTTCTTACCTCAACGCTCATGACTACGCCCAGGTCGCACGGACCTGCAAACGCCTGAATGAGATGGTAGAGCCTCTCATCTGGACCGACATTGAGCTCCACGAAGAGGGCTACCATGAGTCCAAATCCGAGCTAAACGAGCCTCCCCCTGTGAGGCCTGCGGAATTGCGACCGTACCATCCAAAGCAACGCTGGGGCCGTGGGCAAGGAGCGAGAGATAAGGCAGAAATTCTGTTCACCATGCTACAGTCGTTACATAAAGAAGATCCAGATCGGTTGCAACGGATCACGAGACGCGTAAAGCATCTCTGTACTGTTATTGAACCCGCATGGCGGCCGAGAACGGAAGACTATGAAATCATCGACCCCCAAGGCATTCAAGTATGGCACTTGTTGCCGTATTTTTCCAATCTAGAGACTCTAGAAATTCATGGAGATTCATTTTGCACTGAAGCAAAAGAGGAGCCAGTCTCTGAAATTACAGGCCCTACCCCACGACTCCATTTCGCCAAGCTCTCAGGGTATCTTCCCCGTGCTGTGCCAGCTTGGGTTCTCAAAGCCGGAGAAACTATTGAGCGACTGGAACTTGGCATGCTGGATCGTCCGATCTCTACAAATTTGACCCATAGCCCTGCGTTTACTCCCCTTCCTGAAGAGAAAATATCGCCCAAAGAGAAGCTAGACTCAGACGATGATGAATGGGTTTATGAGGATGATGATGATGAAGATAAGCAATCTGACTGGGGCAGTCTTTTCGAGGAATGCGTGATTCCGCGACCTTTAGGGAGATATCTATCAGGTTATAGCAATGATAGCTTGGTTCTGCCGAAACTGAAGCACTTATACCTTTTCCAGCCAGCAGAATCCAACTATTATGACAGTTGTCGCGATTACAGCTGGTCAAGCCGCGCCGAGGCAGCTTGTCTCGACGACTGGAGCACAATTATTCAAGCTTCCATCACCACGCTCGAAACATTGGTCTTGGAGCAGAGACCAGCTGCCGAGTACATCGAAGGGGACGGTTATAGTGAGACGCATTGGATGGAGGAAAATACTGCGCCTAGCGCAAGCAGTTCGCTGCTTGGCATGGTTCAACGGATTATATCAGCTGGTGAAGGCCCAAAGGCTTTGAAGAGCGTCTATCTGTACGGTATGACTGCATGGCAAGATGACGACGGTACACCTTATCGGGAAATACCTTCGGGCCGCTTGATGCACTTCTTGAAAGACAGTGGGGTAAAGTGCGAGGCTAGGTTTGGACAATGGTGTTACTTCGATAAAGACCCGGGGTATACATCGTGGGCTACTTGGGACGGGGCCTTTGACGAGGAGGAGGAGGAAGACTATGATGAGGAAGACGAATCTGAGGATGAAGAGGAGGAAGAGGAGAAGAGGAAATGGGATACCATACTTGCCAAGGTGTAAGATGGTCGCTGGACTCTCTTGTTCTTAGAATCGTTATCCTTTGGCCGAGGTGGGCTTAGATAATGCTTACAGCTGACGGTGGGATATGCCGATGAATATCTTGCAACGAGGTTAGTTCGACAGCTTATTTCCCGTTAGTTCGTCTGCCTTATCCAACAGATCAACTCAACTTTGTTCGATACCCAAGGATTCCTAGCGCTGACATGATCAGCGTGAGGGGACGAAACTTTGCCTGATGGGGATTTTAAAATGCCCGTGGCTAGAATAGGCGAAAAGATGCTGCGTTTGAATGTCACTTATAACGCAAGACCTCTGCGTATGTATAACGTAAGACCTCTGCGTATGCCGTTGGCATCGGCATGTAGACTTTGGACTGTCTTAAAGATGTATCTTAGCTTACCTAGATTACTGTAAGACCCCGGAATTTGTCACTATCAACGCAAGCATTCAACATCGTAGGCTGTGCATCTAGGATAATTTAGAGGGAGGGTAGTAGGAGGTCCCGGCGCCTAGGACCGCTATCTTTCTCAGTTTAGAAATGATTATCGTGGGCTTGTATTAACAGCGAGCAGCCAGCAATGAATTCCGTGCAGTCTCGCCGTATCTGTATCGAGAGCAGCATTTCAGATCCTAGTCACTGCTTTTGGGACCCCGGATGTAGTATTTTCAATTGAAGCGTACTGTCCTGCGTGTCAGGCAGCTCACCTGGACACTTTACAGATTGACTTCGTGACTTTAAATGGTAATCCTTCCATGTCAGCCAACCATTGGCGTTTCATCAGAATCTGACAGTCATTATTGCAATGACGTGAGCTCTCTTCCCTTCAACAACCTAAGCGCAAACCATTTTATCAAGGTATACAATATATACTGATCGTGATTCTTCTAAAGGTCTCCGCGATTTCGGTCCTGCCAGTTTGGCCATCTGCCTCTCGTCCATCATGTCTCAATCACGAAAAGAAGTGTGCGAAGCACTCAAAAACGCCCCTGAAAAGGAATTACGACCGATTCTTACCCTTCTCAACGGAGATGCCAGTTGGTTGATGTCCTTTCCCCGACCCAAAGCCGATCAAGTATCGACAGGGAAGGCATATTACCACATCGTATACGAACCCTGGCTGCAAGGCGATGCCTCCATGTTTGGCGCCTGGTTCTTTAATGTTGCGCTAAGTGCTAAAGCCGCGATAACGGATGTCAAAGGCATCGAAGAGCTCATTCAGGATATCGAAGAAGCTGCTGCTTGTCATTTACTGACGGCCCAAGCGCACCGCATCGAGAAACCAGGGCTCTATAAAGGAAATATCGACGTTATTATGCTCGCCTTTCACTTGATAGATCATGTTCACGAGCCGACCCTTCGGACCTTTGATCCGAATATTCCGGTTATTGCAACAACCGAGGCAGCAGCTATTGTAAGGCCATGGGACCATTTCAAAACCATTTGTCTCAGTCATGACTTGGATTCTTCGGCCAAGACGTAGCGTTCACAAGAGCTTCATGCAGAATTATTGCCAGAGTGGCTCACTGTCATTCGCCTACCAGGTCATGCCGTTCTGAACTTCTGCACTGCTCTTGTCTGGACTCATGAGACCGATACAAAAAAGGAAATACATGAGACTATCCTAATATCACCGCATAGCACACATCTCGATCAAGGTCCCCTTGATGCCTTCCTCAACGCAGAGCCCAAGACAGAACTGTTGACAATGCTGCATGGGTTGAAGGAGAGTTATGGAATAGCAGGTGTCAATAAGCTGGGGGCGAAAGGTGGGCTCGCGCTTTACAGGAAGATCGGCGGGACTAAAAGTTGGATACTCAACCATGACAATGACTTCACATATTCGGGTGTCTGGCTATGGATAACTCGAACGACTGATCTGCCGCGGTCGATGGAGTGGGCCCTTGAGGAGGAGCAGAAACAGAATGAAGACTCTCAGGATTTGGAGGTTCCCAATTTCATTCAGATCGAGAATGGAGGAGTGCTTGTACTTGAGAGATAAATGAAAGGTTGTTGCACTATTGCACAGCCTGGCCTACCTGATGCATTGGCGATGTAGTTTGTCAAATTCCTAATCCACAAGAAGCGGGTCTCAATCGATCTAATCTCACGTAATCTTCGAAGTCCAAGAGGCGGGGCTGAGCTCAAAACGAGTTCTTTTATACAACCAGCGATTATTTCAGCCAAGACCAACCCAAGCTGCAAGATTTTTATCGGGCAACACTTATACGCATCGTCTCTCTGGAATATTTCTTAGCTAGTATAAGCGGTCTCGAACATGTCAGGCCAAGAAGAGACCGGAAATATCCCTCACGCAGAGGAACACGCTGATAAAGACCCAGTCGCTCTGGAATATAAACTTATATTCGATGATCCACCTGACATAGCAGTACCGGAGGACTTACCGTTGAATCATCCTTACAATTTCGTCCCTTGGCAAACAACACAGCATGATATAGAGTAGGTATATCCCCCTCTTACACCTCCCTATGGGACAATGTTATTAACGTCCCTAGGCGTCGTAATATAGCAGGGCTAACTCCCCTGGCCGCTGCTGTGAAACAGGGCAACGTCGAAGAAGCGAAGCTCTTGATTGAAGCAGGTGCTCGGGCAGATATATATGGCCCGGAGTTTGGTAGCCTTCCACATCTGGCGGTCAAACTGTATTACGAAATGATACATAAAATATTTCCGTTGCTTAAGCTTTCTATCGAAGCTGGCGCCGATCCGAATGCTCCTGGACCTGAAGCTGATTGCGAATCTCTGCTATGCATGGTCATACGCACTCTCTTTCTTCCCAAGTACCGTCAGGCAATATCACGATATCTTATCGAAAAGGCAGGGGTGGATGTCAACACGAGAAGTCAGTCTGGCACGTATCCTATTATCCTCGCCGCGGAAACCGAAGACAAACCACTAGTCCACTATCTCATCCGCCAAGGCGCCAACGTTGAAGTTTCCAACGATCAAGGCATGCGTGCTGTGCATTATGCCATCCTGTCAGTTTCGCAAAAGTGTATCGGGCCACTTATTAAAGCTGGAGCTGACTTACAACCACGGGATAACTTTGGCCGAACACCTTTACACATTTCAGCAAGCCGTGACAAATGGGAATTTCTTGAGATATTCTTGGATTTCCTTCCTCAAGGCTTTGATATCAATGTGAGAGATGATGACGGTTGGACGCCGCTCATGTGGGCATGCAAAACATGGTCGTGTCAAATCTCTACGATTGAGGTTCTTGTCCAAAAACATGGAGCAGATATCTGGGCTGTGAGCTACGATGGGAAATGGTCTGCGCTGAAGCTTGCCAACTACGCCGATGCCAGTGACGGAGTGCGACAACTCCTCCAACCGCCTGAAGGCGAGAGAGAACGCATCATGGAGGATGGAACGAAACAAATCTGGGATCCTTCCTTTCATGACATAGCACCAGGAGATTATCACAGGTTCAATTCTTGTAGTTTCTGTGGAACGGTTAGTAAAATCCCCCGTGGTTGGCGACTGGTTACTAACGACTGATATCAACGAAGCTTGGGGCAGGGACACTCTACAAGTGTATCACCTGTGAAAAGAAATTCCTCCTCTGCTGGAAGTGTTTCCCAAATCGCAGTCAGATACACTATCCTAGTCACGAAATGGAGGTATACGTGGAGCCAGAGGAATCGGATTCGTCATCAGCTGATGAGGATGGGCCCTAATAATAGCCATATGTATGTCATCACCTGAAAACTAGTAAAAGCAAACAGGAGTTTCCGTAGCGTCTCATGGACCTGAGCCTTGAGCCAAATAAAACAGCGGATGCATATGGGTAGGAGATCTGGTGTAAATAGCGTGGTGTGTTTATTGCCCCCCAGCTTGGGAAGATAGCTCGAAAGCACAGATCCAAGCCAGGGCAAAAGGTCAAATTATCGCTTATTGGAAAAACATGCCCCGTAAGGTGAGCCTCCAATCCTAAGTAAGTCATGTACGCAAATACCATAGACACTACATCAGTTCAATTTAGCAACTCAAAGTACGACCGGATCTACTATCCAATTGGCACATCTTATGGGAGCTGAATTGGATCAGATACTAAGACGAAAACAATATGTCGGAACTAATTATCCAGCACAGACATTATCGTGGCCACAGAGACAGACTGGCGACGGCGGGGGGTAATATATTAAATAGATAACCCTTCATCACAGGTTTAGAGTTAAATAACACTTGTGATCCACCTGCCATGTTTCCTGATCCAGAATCAAACTAAGTCTGTACACACTTGCAATCCGTTTTGCACCAAGCCGGTACACTTCCTTGGCAAGTCAGCGTACCGCTGATTTGTTCACAAAGACAATTTCCACAAGATTTGCCATCTGCATCATGCGGACAGATCCTCTTGTAGCCGACGTCGCCTTCACAGGATCGTCATTCTCGAACTCGACAAGGATTTGGTTGTTGCTGAGTCGGGTCATCCGTCGAGCCCTCTCGACATAAAGTCCTTTGTGAACTTTGAGATCCGAGGTCGGGGGGAGGACCGAAAGAGGGTCGGCTCGGTCCTCCACCAGGCAAAACATACATAACCCCTTTGCGGGCTTTTTTGCTGATCTTCACCCAGATTACAAACTCTAACCGGCCTCGGGTTGTTTTACTTATCCAACTTCGGGATTTAGGGATGGCCGGTAATCCGAGAGAAGTTGTTGAAAGTATATATTCCCGAATAAGAATTTCCTCTCTAATAATCCTATACTTGTATGTCTAGGATTGTTTACTTTTTTTGTTTTGACCGCTTTTCCATATCATTGAGACACATCACCATGCTACTCATCGATGTCATCGTGGCATCGATTGCCTTTGCGAGGCTGACGGACTGCCTCCCTTCATTTGCACCTCGCGATTACGCGCCATCTACAGTTGAGAATGATGGAGTAAGAGACATTTCAATATCCTCCTGCCAAAGTCTTCTATTCCAGTGAGCTAATAATCCAACAGACCAATGTGGGTCGTTATGACGTCCGCAAGACTATGGCAGTCGTTAATCCCGACCCCAAATGGATCAACAGGTGAGCACCTCAACCCACTAGGGATAGGATAAGGCTGAATAAAAGATGGATAGTTATTACTTTTTGATTTGGCTGACAACTGTGGACGGGAGGAAGTACCATCTTTGCATTGATCCCATCCTTTTTGGCAATTCCACAACTGGTGGTCTATACTCATTGAATGACCTCAACAATTCATCAGACATCAAAGCTAAAGGCGCGAGCAACATGGTACCTGGATACGGTAGTACTGAAGCTCTCAACTTGAGGTCTGCTCCCCACAATGTCACGAGCCCTAAAGGATCCGACAATTTCTCTTCCATAGCCCTGGAGACAAACTTCGCCGGCGTAGAGGTAAACATCGAGGTGCAGCCGACGGGGAAAAACATGTATTATGGTGGCATGGGCGGAATAGTAACGCCGGGATTCGGAGACGATTTCACGACTCTTCCTCCGGGATGGTCATGGTACTGGGTACGTTGAAACGCTTTGTATTTTGTTTTTCTCAACTCCTTTTACTTTTTGTGCTGTACCTGTCAATACTCGGAGGATCCCGACTAAGTCTATTATAGGCAAACCCGCATTTGAAAGTTAAGGGAACAATTACGCTTGAAGGGACGCCTATTTCAATCGACAATGAGCAGTCCTTTGGGTTGCTAGAACGTCAATATGGAGCATTTGATGTAGCCACTAAGGGATTTTATCTTTTTTGGGCCTATCTACCTAACGGTATTGTGGTTCAAGTGTGGGTCATATCTCCGCGCAACGACGGCACTGGCCCATCGGGCATGGCAACCATTTGGCATCCCAATGGGGTTCATGAGGTCATACCTGTCGACATGTCGGCTACTCATGCCTGGGATACATCCGTCAGCGATGCCACTGGACGTCTGTACTTTAACAAGTTTAGAGTCGCACTCACCACTCGTAACGCCCTCTTTACATTCCAGGTACCTATTCGAGACGCTGAAGTCAGGCCGGCGAAAGGTCAGACTGGCTTGATCATCTCCGAATCATATTGCGAGGGCTTGGTTGAGTGGGATGGCGAGACTCTGCCTTGGTTTGGCCACTGCGAGGAGCTCTCCACTCGTACAGCCTCAAAATCCGAACTCTAGTCACTCGCAGCAATGAAGTTCTATGGTATATAGCACGATACCTGCAAGGACATTTGACTCCGTCAGCGGTGCCCCGAAACATCTCGTTCTTTCTGTCATAGCATCTATGAATCTATCATAGTTGAAATATACTGCTTGCCCATCCTCCCAGTAGATGGATGTTGGTACACTCCACTTTTAACACTGATACTTGCCTGTACATTATTATTGAGTCGCCATTATACTATGCCCGAGGAAGAAAGTCTCGACGGAAATCACTCACTAGTACAGATGGATGGGTAGTTCGCGAACGTGAACGGGAGCTTGTGTATGCTGCGCCAACGAACGGCTAGCACCTTGAGAATGGGTAAATTACAGGGCATGCATATAACAAATCGGGCAAACTTGGAACCTATTTGACTACGCTATAATGGATGGCAGCTGTTCGCACATGATATCACTGGCGTTTAGCGTCATCATACTGAGCGCCCCCTATGTTCATCCAAACATAGAATTCTAATTGTCTAGCTTATCTATCGCGGCATAGAGATCCCACACATTTTGTTGAACCTTGCTCTAGCTACAGCTTGAATTGCCACCTTTAGGCCCGACAAGCTGAGAAGACATATCCCACAGTTTTACTGCATCACTTTCATCAAACGCCCAAGCGGCATAACCAACATCCTTGGTGTCAAGCGGATCTTGCGTTTTGGTCGGCCCCTGTTGTGTACACTCCGCAAGGTAGAAGCCCCCACGGCCTTCCCACTCTTTGCCGACGGCTGCATACACGGTCGTAGCCGCACCTTGCTCAGTACTTTTAAAATAAAGCAAGTTGTCTTTGTCGCTTTGTACGCTGGCAATTTGCTCTGGGTCTAGGTACTGGCCTAGGTTGGTGGCGATGTTGCCGGGATGCACGGAAATACCATGTAGCCCTTGCGCGCCATATCGTCTTTCGATTTCGTTGGCAAAATAGATGTTGGCCGTCTTCGATTGGCCATAGGCAACCCAAGGATCGTAAGAACCCTGGTCTTCAAAATTCAGGTCGTGGAAACGAATGCCCCCAAAGCGATGCGCCATGGACGAGACCGAGACAACTCGCGAAGCGAACTTGGGACTAGTGCTTTCCAGAAGAGCGGGGATTAACAGCGTTGTCAGAAGGAAGTGCCCCAAATGATTGGTACCGAATTGGGTCTCGAAACCGTCTTTTGTCTTGCCCTGCGGTGTGGCCATAACTCCGGCGTTGAGGACAAGGAGGTTGAGTGTCTGGCTCTGGGCAAGGAATCTCTTCGCTCCAGCGCGTACCGAGTCCAGCGAGTCCAGAGACATCTGGATGGCATGCAGGGTATTGCCAAATTCGTGACTCGAAGTTGACAGAATCTTGTCGATTGCCTCCTGCCCTTTCTCTAAATCTCTCACTCCTAGAAAAACTGTAGCTCCAGTGGCATACAGTGCCCGGGCGGTTTCGAAGCCAATCCCTTGGTTAGCACCCGTGACCAGGGCGACTTTGCTAGTCAATTTCGCGACAAGGCCTTCATCTTGCACAATTTGAAGGGCTGTAGGGCGGCTGTCGCCGGGACCCGAAGGACTCGCATGTTGGACTTGATATCTCGACATCACCTAAGATACAATGGGCAATTGATGGGCCACATAGATGGTAGATCTTGCAAAGGAAAAGTCTATGTGTTCCACCTATATACTCTTTCTATTAACGGAGTTTCGGAGTTAACGGGCTCTATAACCAAGCCGTTCCGAAATCCGCACGAGAAATCCGCAAAGGGGTGACCGCCCACTGTTGAGGGCTGCCGGGAATAAATCAGATGAAATAGAGTTTCGTTAGCTCAACATCCATACACGTTAGATGGAATAAATGATTAGTGATTTATAGCTTTCAGCTGCCTAGGATGGGACAGGAATACGACGTACAGACCATTGTGAGTACATAGTTGAAAGGCTGTCTCCAAGATGCGAGACGACGTGAAGTTTAGCGAGTTACTACGACTGGTTCCTATGTACCATTGTTGTTCCATGTAATCAGCAATCTTTTATGTCCGACCTATGGTGTAATCCTCCCGTCGCCGTACCTCAAGCAATTGGCACGCGAGATGCTCTACTATTCGTTGCAAATAAAATATAGCATACCCGGCCACAGTACTGCGCCTTGCCCGCTGCTAGACAATCAATATTTAGACTGTCTGTTTGAAAGCGCCATAAGCCAAGCTGGCCAGGAACTTCTCTAACATGTCATCCATGATTGTGGTATACCACGTTCACTGCAGCCCACCAGGAGACACCCCAGCCCCTTACACGATGGCCTTTGACGACGCTTTTAACATCCGCGTAGCCTTCAAACAGGGTGTTACCCCCGACAGCATTTTGCGCTGGAGCTCTTTCACCGCCAACGACTGGCTGTTCGATATCTAAGGACGCAATACCAGGAATGTTGACCCTATGCTTAGCATAGCAGGTGACACCGGTATGGTTCGAGGTGAAAGAGGCCGACGGATGAATATCGGCTTCAACGTGATCAATCTCGTGTGTGCCATCAGGGGACATGAGAGTGACAAAATACTGCTGCGGGTTAGGGTTATAGTCAAAGAGATCGAAAGCAGTTAATTTTTGCCAGCAAGAGTATATCGGCATCATAGTCCCAAAGCAGTGATCCAAAGCTATATCTGATGTATGCATAAGGGAGCTTCTTTACGCGTCATATAATTTACACCTATGCCACAGGCTCCTTTATTAGAACCCTACGCCACGGCCCGCAGATCAGAGTGGGAGTGATTAGTGAACATGAACGTGGTTTGTAGTTGCCGAGATGAACGGCAGATAGCCTGAGCAAGACATACGTATTCGCTTTCGGCGATGCCGTCCACGTCATGCCGTTCCGTGTTGCTCTATGGCGACCCACTCCATTTGATCGTTACAAGAACGCCTCATGTTGGGCCAAGTCAGTCTGGATCATACGATTGCTAATCTATCGGCACTTTTCCAAACCAACTAACAATAATTCGTCACCATTTGTAGTTCCACGACGAGGTGTCAGAATAGTAATTCGGTGGATCGATGTGGGTGGCCCCTTGTAAAAACGGCGAGGTGGAGGTAAAAGGCCGTCGGACTTTAGAGTTGGGGATGCAATCCAATAGGACGGGCAAGACGGACAAAGATTCCATCCAGCCGGCCGAGCTCAGAACTCAAAGGGTGCAATCTTTCTCGAGTCCAAGCTCGATATTTCCTGATAACCCAGACTACAGGTTCGGCTTGCCAACCATTATCCGCTTTGCTGCAATCGCTCTCTTCAACCCCATACTAACATGCTTGTGTCACTTCGTTCAAACGACGGTGATCACCTAATATGAATCTGCTTTTGTCGAGCCCTTCTTCCTCTTATGCATCTCTATTTATCACACCTCTTCACGGAAAGCCAGTATTTCATTAGATTGTCGGCTTATGTTTCCTCTCTCCTCTCTACACTTCACTCTCAGTTGGAAGCGTGCTCTCAGTAAGATTGCCGAGTAAAGCCCAAGTCAAATTAGGGGTTTGTTCTCTTCACGGATTGGTTCGATATCTTCTTCCATTGATGAATTTCGAGGCCGAGCTGTCTGAACAATCTAGAACTGCACCCTGGCTATCGTCCCATTAAGGGATACGGTACTGAAGGAGTCCGGAAGTTTATCATCAATGTCGCCTATAAATATCCATATATACCCATCCCAAAACCACGGTAAATAATATCATCGAAAAGCGACGCCCAATTATAACGTGGCTGCTGAATATAACGAGACAACTCCATGACTTCCACATGCAACCGAGCTCTTTCCGTAACAAGTCAATGGGAATAGCCCCTATCTTGACCCAACAAACAATTCCTCTGTGAAGAGATGGCCATTTGATTGACTAACGGCAGGGGCTTTTCATATGTAGCCTTACTTAATCTGAAGCCCAGCTGTGGGTAGAAGCGTCACTCGATACTGACTAACCAAAATTGTATGAGAAACCTTCCAATCGCAAAGTGTCCTTTGGCGGTAGCCTGTAACTATAGTTATGTCGAGTTAGTTGATTCCTTTACCTCTCATTCTATGTGATTTCTGCTCTACAACATCCCTTTAAGAGACGCCGGCTTCCACAATAATAAAGAACCCGTTTTTTTTTTTTTT
>JAASAY010000166.1:0-125040 GCA_014822085.1 Fusarium stilboides
AAGGCAGGACCTTATTTTAAAATAAGGCTAAAAGCACCCTAAGTAATAATATTACGGCAGCTTTCTAATAAAATAAAATAGTATAATAATCTAATATATATTAAACCCACAAAAGCCTAATTAGAGGTATGTTTCTAAGAATTAGGCTATATTCCTAAAGAAAGCAGGGTTACCTAATATAATAATACCTAAAATATATTAGCGTATTATAAACCCAGAAAATACCTCGCGGTATAGCTAGCAGATTAATTAATAACATAAATTACGGTTTAATAATATAGCTACTATAAATTATTTAGTCTGTCTAGGGAGTTCCTATTAAAGCAAATTTTATTCTTTGAAAGGTGACTTAAGGAATATAAGATCTGAGTTCAATTTATAGCCCAGAGGGAATCTATGCGTGCTGCTAAAGAAGTATAATAGTGTGCCTAACCTTATTGTTTATATATCTTATAATGCTGTAATCCTCCTCGAGGTCAGCTTGGGAATTCAAAGAACACGGTTGCTAAATGATCATCAATCAAGTTAGGCACAGCTTTATTCTCATCAAAGAAGGTGTCTGCGCTGTGGGCAGTAAGAAGACAAAGTAGTAGTTTGCGGCGATTGTAAATACCAGCATCGGTATGGACAAACTGTCTGCGTCAGAAGTGTTGAGTTTGGCGTGATACATAGGGATCAACGTCTTGGAAATAGGACATTCTTATGTTGGTTAGAGGCAGGTAGAAATTGCGGGCAATGGTCCTTTGGCAGCAAGTCACGGGATTTCGCGACAGACTGTTTGAAGCCAAATGGCCATCAACAAATCGATAGATGTTGCGGTATCATTATTTGAACATGTACTGAGACTTGGAGATTAATCAGCCTATTACCCGGCAGCAAGAGAGCCCTGGCAGGGGTACCATTTGAGGTCTTTATAAGAGGATGAAAAGTATCACTCAGCACACTAGACAAGTAAAAGAAATGTCCCCTGTCATGTCCGTGGATAAACTATTCCGGGATCTTCGGGTTGGATGCAGAGGGATTTGATCCTTCCGGTCGCCCGATATAGAATCATGCTGGTCGTGTTTGTGCTAGACGACTGGTTGGCAGGGATACGCTCGTCTAGCGGCACCAAATCCGGGACCTAACTATTGTCGCCATGAGCCTGTCCAATGGAGATCAGTTCTAGCCCCACGAATGCGGATTAATGGCGGCATCGACCCACCATTGTCGGGGTGACCAGAAACCTTTCTACAGCCACAGGACAGAGTTCAAGAATCCGATCGACGAGATATGAGTTTTTCCCTAAAAAGTGTATTGATGTTGGTGATGTACCTGGGCTCATATCTTCAGAGCTTGCATAACAAGACTTTATAATCGAGTGAATTTAGACAAGAGATGACGTACCTAGCGTGGCGTCGGCTCTCGCTCCTTTTTAGAAATACGAGTCTAGATCACGCGCCATCCTGAACACGAACGAGATTTGCCCAACTGAAACGGGCAAGAGGGCTCCTTATCATGGTCTTCTCAGCTGCCCGCTTCCATCAACTGCTTTCTCTCATATGTTGTCTTTTAAACCCATTTTCTGCTTCTCAAGCTTTTCGATTCTGACACAACTAATCGTCTCGTGATGATATATACACAGTCCCACCTCTTTGCAGGTTTGGCCCTGCTCTCTGGCGCATGGGCTAAAGTCAAGTATCTGGTTCGTACCAAGTCTGATCAAGCGTTTCGCGTCGCAATTTTACTGATTACAGAGTAACAGGGTGTTGCTATTCCTGGCATTGACTTTGGCTGTGACATCGATGTAAGATGTTTGCTCATCTTGTCGACGAGGCGCGTGACTGACACCGCAATAGGGTAGTTGTCCTCTAGATACCGCTCAATATCCTTCTGTTTCCCATGGCCATGGCGATGGCGCTGGTCAAATGAAACATTTCGTCGAGGAAAGTGGTCTAAACACATTTCGTCTTCGTAAGTTCCTTTGTGCTATGACAACAACCTCGTTGCTAACATAAACACATAACAGCAACAACGTGGCAGTTCCTCCTCAACGAACAAGTCGGTGGAAAGCTAGATGACCACAACTTTGGTTTATACGACGAACTTATGCAGTCATGTCTTGAAACTGGCGCCTACTGCATGATTGACCTCCACAACTTTGCGCGATACGACGGTGGGATCATTGGGCAAGGAGGACCTCCTGATGAGGTATTTGCCGATGTTTGGAGTCAGCTTGCGCATAAGTACGCAAAGGACGACAGAGTCATGTTTGGCCTCATGAACGAGCCCCACGATTTGGATGTCGGACTCTGGGCGAAGAGTTGCCAAGCGGCTGTGACGAGTATTCGGAAAGCTGGTGCCACATTGCAGTTGATTTTGCTCCCTGGAACTAACTTTACCAACGCTGAGACGTTTGTTACGACAGGAAGCGCGGACGCCCTGGCTGATATTACAAACCCGGATGGAAGCAGTGACGGACTGATCTTGGATCTGCACAAATATCTGGATATCAATAACTCCGGATCCTTTGAAGAGTGCACAACAGATAACATTGAGGCTTTTCAGGCTATGGCGGATTGGCTGAGAGAGAATAAGCGAGTGGCTATTATTTCGGAGTCGGGAGCGTCCATGAGTGATTCGGTAAACAGGTTTTCTTAACCGCTGGTTTCTTCAGCTGACATGTCGTAGTGTATGGAAAGGTTTTGCGCCCAGAACGAGTTCATCGCCAAGAACTCCGATGTCTTCATCGGCTTCGTCGGTTGGGGAGCAGGCAGCTTCAAATACGACTACATCATGACTCTGACGCCATTTCAGAATGGAGACAGGTTCGAAGACAACAAGCTGATGAAGGAGTGTATTATTGGCCCATTTATCAAGAATGCGCCAGCTTCAACAATCATTGAGTCCAAGACCAAAACCAAAAGCTGCCAGACTCAGACCCTTGCCACATACACTAAGCCGGCCAAGAGCACGGCGTCTGACGGCGACTTGTCGATAATTGACTCGTGGCGCTCTTATTACACGACTGACGAGGCAGTGCCAACGAGCCAACCCATATTTAAAGAGAGTTCCAAATTAGCAGAGTCGCGCGACTCAAAATCTGGTGACAACTCGGGTGCTTCTCGAAGCATGCGCTCGTTTATAGGAGGATTGGTATCTTTAGTTGGATTTGTTATTCTTCAAGCGTTTTAAACAGTCGATGGCTAGATTTGATGGAAATCTTGGCGTCCCCTACTTGATTCGTGTAGATAGAGCATTATGTAGAACTAGCATGTTGGTAGGCAAGGGAATAATAATATTAATGATTCGGCATATTGACGCGCGAACTCTCTCCATACCTTGGGCCAATCGTCCAAGAGGGAGATAAGAAGGTTCAATGCAAACTAGATAATTGCAGTAATATATATACTTTAAAACTATTTCTAATATAGGGGCATTTATAAAGGCGAAGGTCTTTATAAATGATAAGGTCTGACGTAACGAATTGCCAAAGTTCTATCTGTGATATGTTCATGGTCAGCTCCTGCGCGTGCAGAGCTTCTACTTAATTGAGCTTTAAGAAACATCCATCTTCATTCTTCAACACAACACGCACCCTAATTAACAGGGCTGGTTAAGTATCTTTCCAACTAATAGCGCTGTAAAAGCCGACAGGAAAAGAATGGTTCGGCTTCTTCTTAATGTCAGTGCAGGTGCAAGAACGTAAAGATATGAAGATTGCTTTGACAACTTTAAGTGGATAGTTGACATTGCTAATCAATGCTGGAGAAGGTTTAGGGTATGGTATTTTGTCATCTCCTGCCACCCATGTCGCTCCACCTAATCCGCTTTTGCCCTAATGGAATAGTGACGCAACCTACCACCATTATCAGATATGTTTCCCATAAAGGCAATTTTCCGAGAACAAGATACCTCTTATCTTTGGCTCCATATACCACTAACTGGTCATCTTAAGACAAATCTCAGTAATTTGCATAAGATTGAGTAGTGCCCCTTTCTATTGAATAAACAGCTGTAAGTATTAAAGTAGGCAATCTCTGTTTATCGATAAAGATACAATCAGCGGGTGCTATCTTCTCGCAAAATTACCGTTTTTGGAATCATTTATCATTTCAAAACGCGGGGTAACAAAGATACGGCAGTTAAACTATAGCAGCCTATCAGGGATCTTCAACAACTCAAGGGCGTGTAAGAGATAGCAGCATATGAAAGGAATTAAGCTGAAAGAGGGAGATGGAAAAGATGCATCGTTGCGACTCTTGGCTTGTCATTACATGGTCACTGATGAGCGCTGCAATCCCACTGGCTGGTCTGCCTAGCTTCGCATTGCTCCGTAATTTGAACAAGCCAACTATAAATCCTCTGCTCCTCCCCTTCGAAAATGTGTAATACCAATCAATGGATGATTCGCATTTGATCTACGCAAGATGCCTGTCCCGAATACAGAAGTATCCCTAGGACAAGGGGTCCTGCAACAACGTCTTTCAACACTAACCCTGGTCGCCATGGCATTTGCTATCCTCAAGTAGGTCGTATCGAATCCAACATTTGGCATGCTTCCTGACCACCCTTCAGTACCTGGATAGCTCTCGCTGGCTCGATCGCTTACATTCTCCCTTCGGGCGGCTCGGTCTCGTTTATATACGGCTTCGTCTTTTGTGTGCTATGCAACCTAGCCCTTGCGGCTAGCCTCGGAGAACTTGCTGCAATATGGCCTACAGCCGGTGGCCAATACCACTTTATGTATGCTTTATGCACACAACGGTGGAAACGATCCACGGTATGGCTTAACCGGACACCTTATGGCTGTCGAGGCGTCGACTAATATGCAAAGAGTTTTTTCGTAGGATGGACAAACATTGCCGGGTGGCTGACAATTGTCACTACTCAAGCTTTCTTCGCAGGTAGTACAGCTTCCTTTACGCCAGTTCCAATACTGACTATCACAGCCCAATTGATCTCGGCAGCAGCGGTTGTGGCCTCAAAGGGCGGTTATGAAGCTACTGCTTGGAAAACCTACCTGTTTTTTCTTGCGATTATTTCTTTCGGAACAGCTGGAAACATCTGGGGTAATAGGATTTTGGGACGCTGGAATGACCTTGCATGTGAGTACTGCCTCATCTTTCGCAGAAGTGACATCCATCCAACTGACCACTATGATAGTGTACTGGTCCATCCTTGCTGTTGTGATCATCAGTATTATCTTGCTTTCACTATCCGAAAAGTCAAACGCTCGTCAAGTCTTCACGGAGTTTAACAACGAGACTGGCTGGCCTGATGGCCTTGCGTGGATGCTTGGCTTGCTACAGTCTGCTTTGTCACTTATTGGATTCGACGTTGTCCTCCACCTCACCGAAGAAATGCCAAACCCGTCAAGGGATGCGCCAAGGGCCATGCTACTGGCTATTGTAGTTGGAGGAGTCACGTAAGCTGCTCGCGAAAGTCCTGTTCACGTGCTAACTTCGCTCAGTGGGCTTGTCTTCATCGTGGTCATCTTATTTTGTTTGACCGACCGAGTAACAGTTTTGTCGACTTCCACAGGCATGCCGATCGTTGAGCTTTTCTTACAAAGCACTAAGAGTCGTGCGGCTACAACCATATTAGCTCTCATGCTCAGTGTCTGCTTCATCAATGGTACGTCAGCTAGTATAACCAGTGCAAGCAGATTAATCTTTGCAATGGCCAGAGACCGAGGTATATTGTTACATGGCTTCTTCAATCACATCCAAAAGGGCCTCGATGTGCCTGTCAGGACAATCATGCTCTGTTATGTTTTCAATATACTCTTTGGGCTCTTATATCTAGGGCCTACTGTTGCTTTTAGTGCCTACGTCGCTTCATGCACTATTTTCCTCAACATTTCCTATGCGAGTCCGGTTGTTGCTCTGCTTGTAAGAGGAAGAAGCATTCTCAGAGAACATCAATCCGACAAAACACCAGCGAAGATGGGTTCGAGGGTTGGCGGTGTTGTCAATGTCATTGCAGCGGGATTTGTAGTCATCACATCTATTGTAAGTGTCACCCCATCTGCCTGCTTACCGCTTTACTGAATCTTCAAGTTCTTCTGTTTCCCCTCTGGTCTTCCAGTGTCCTCAAACACTATGAGTAAGCCATCCTATAACCTTCAGTCTCTTCAACCCATAACTAATGGTTAGACTACGTTTCCGCTGTTGTGGGCGGGTTCTATTCCGTCATCACTTTGTACTGGCTGACCTGCGGCAGCTCATTCCAAGGTCCTGTAAGTCATAATACTTAATGAATTGGCACCTATACTGTTTCTGACCAATCGAAAACAGGACTTTGAAGAACTTGTTGGCGAACATCTACAGACGACAAGCTTGGATGCTACACCTGGAGACGAGTTGAAAAGCAAATCGGGTGTAGACTATCAAGCTTGATCAGCAACTGGACAGATCAACGTAGACGGATCACGCTAGCGAATCTTGTCATAGAGTTTGTCTTCGTATGGCCTGTATATTGAGATTCTCTTGGTTGATAGTTTGCGCGCCTAGGGTGACGCCAGAATGGTACTAAGAGGCTCCCACTAGGAGCTCTCTCAGAGACAACGGTGATAGGGCTTAGAGCTCAGACTTGCAAGGCCAAGTAGATATGTCCATTTCGGATGCTAGTTATTTCTGGGAGTACTTATAACTAGGTTTCTCGCAGCCATCCTAACCTCGAAAGGGTGGCGGCTCAGGTTGTAATTATTAGCATAATCACAGTGGCTTTGTCATTACATGCTGACATATTGACGGCTTGTATCACATAATAATGGGCTTCTAGAAATATGCCACTCATTAATTTTATTAGAGCATAAGTTAAACGCATTGGACCTGAGCTCTACCTTGCCATATTAGTGTACTGTCGATGTTCAGACTTGCGGGTCAGTAATATGACAGAAAACCACGGACTAAATGGTTCAAAAGATCCCCCACGTCAAAGAGTGGTGCAATTAAATGCACACAAGTGGTTGCATCAAGGCATTCCCAACCATCACGACTATTAATCAGCTCTGTGATGCTTTGACCATGTCAATCCGTTTGGCCGCTCCATTCCACAGCACCGTCAAACTACTTGCAGAGCTTCTATCAGTCATTCGTCCTCGCCAAACCTTCCACTCTGTGAAACCCACTGCCCACGCCACCCGCCGACCCCGAGAGCTACATCGAGACTTAGCTTAATCCGCCGGCCTTTAGTTACTACCACCACTATCGGCTATTAAGGTAGTCTGCCATAAAAGAACTCTTTTAACTTAGCAAATCTAAACCTGAACAATCGAGAAGTGAACTCCACTTATTAAATCTTTACCACTATGCGCACTCTGAACCTCTAAGTGCAAAGGTGTGTAATACAAATCTTCTGTTATTTTTAACACGAGGCACATATCTACAGGAGCGAACTTGTGGGGCTGTTGGATCTTGGCTTAGGCCAGCAATCGTAGGGCTGCTCCCAGACCACCTTCTCTTTACAGAATAGCAGACAAGGGTAATAATATCCTTAGATCAAGTCAGGATTGCAATCCATGTACTTGGCATAAGATGACACACATATAACAGAAGTCCAATCGCCAGTTTGCTTTACGAAAGTCCTTTCCCTCTCTTCTCCTTAGTTCCGCTTGTCATTTGATACATCCTCTTGGCTGTATCGATACTTTCTCTGTAAACGCTCGACGACATGGCTAACATCTCAGCTTGCTCTCCCCTAACAAGGGACTCTGTTATTGAAGCACACCATCTAATCGAGTCTCACATCCATATGACACCTGTCTTGACGAGCAGCTTCATTAATCAACTTGCATCCACTCCAGGGGGTCCTCCTCTACTCATTGGCGTCGGTACGCCTCCGCAGCCAGCGAAACCTCTCTTTAGATTGTGGTTCAAATGTGAGAACTTTCAGCGCGCTGGAGCTTTCAAAGCACGAGGGGCATTTCACGCCATTGAAAGACTGAAAATGGAGCCCGGATGGATTGAGAATGGTGGAAAAGAGAAGGGCGTTGCTACGCACAGTTCCGGTATCTTGATGCGTGAAGTCTTGTTCGAAGCCCAAACGCTGATTTTTCCCGTGCTAGGTAACCATGCACAAGCCCTTGCTTTGGCCGCCCGAGAGAACGGGATGCCTGCGCACGTCGTGATGCCTTCTGTCACGATTCCTAACAAAGTCGCTGCCACCGAAGGGTACGGGGCAAGCGTGATCTTCAGTAATCTAAAGGACCGTCTTGCTGTTGCTGAAAAGGTCGTGGCTGAAACAGGTGCGCGCCTGGTCCCACCGTATGACCACCCAGACATTATCCTGGGCCAGGGCACAATGGGCCTCGAGTTACAGCAACAGGTCAAAGATCTGCGCGCCATTATCTCACCTTGTAGCGGTGGTGGAATGCTGTCTGGTATAGCACTCAGCTGCGAAAATACAGGCATCAAGGTCTTTGGGGCCGAGCCCTCTTTTCAAGGCGCAGACGATGCCAAGCGCGGCATGGAGCGAGGTGAAAGGATCACCGACGTCGAGAGCATGTCTATCGCGGATGGGCTACGCTCTTACCTCGGTGTATATCCCTGGGGAATTCTCTATGAACGAAGGCTTGTTCACGGTATGTACGCTGTGTCAGAAGACGAGATTAGGTCGGCTCTGAAGTTGATACTGGAGAGGATGAAGATCGTGGTTGAGCCAAGCGCTGCGGTGCCTCTTGCTGTTGTATTATTTAATGAGGAGTTCCGGGCCATGGCAGAGAAAGAAGCACAGGGTGCTGTTTGGGATTTGGGCATCATATTGAGCGGTGGGAATACCACTGTGGATGGCCTGATGAATCTCTTTGCTAAGGAATAGGTGTTACCGCCTTGAGACTGAGTAGGTCTCTGCCTGAGGGGACTAGCTACCTAGAACATTCTATACTTTATATGTAGCTAATGTGTAGAGAAGTTTTGAACATCTTCTTAATACGACCAAGGCTTTGTCCAAATCACGATCAGTTTGTCCGTGATGATATAGATGATCTGACAGTGGCAGATGCAGATAGCAAGTATCTCCGACACTTGTCTCTTTGATTGATATGTGGATACGTCAGGCACAAGCCTTGACCACTTTATGAAACAATAACTCATAGCAATGAATGAGTCATATCCTTCTCTGTTTTTTTGTCTTGTTTTTCTTTATTGTTATTGTTGTTATTTCTTCAAGAAAGCTGTTCTTGGCTCAAGGGGTAATTATCGGGTTCACGGTCCATAGTGAAAGGTGTATCAGTTATAATATCTTGCCAGACGGAAGTTTGTTGCTTGCATATTCTTTATCAGCGGATGCCGTCAGAGCTCTCAGACTGTTCAAGCGTTCGTATGTTGTAAAGACCAAATTTCTAGCCACTGTTCTGAGTTACGTAATATCATGGATTGCTCCAAGCCTCTCCTAGCGATCAGACCATTTGCCCTTCGAGGTTGTAATAGTGGTGAGTCTTGATTAGTCGGTAAGAATATAGTCTACTAGATTGTTTAGGGTAATAGCCGACTGCGCTAGTTAACTACTGCGCTAGTCTTCTTCACTGGCCTGGTATGCCATTGGCGTAATAACGAGAGGCAGACGGGGATTTGATTCCATGGCTCAAAAAGAAAAATAGAAATGCGTTGTCACCATCGTGCCGAAATGTGCTTAGACGTAAGACCATGCAGACGGTGCTATAGCAACCATATCTGCCAGAGCATTGATTTCGTTAAGACGCTGGCGACGCCATTTAGGCTACAGCCAAAACTTTAGACTACATAAGCCTGACCATATTCACTTTGAAGTTGATTAATGTATCTTTCCCATTACTTTATACCCAAACTTTAAGATTACTTACCAGTTACAATTACCCCCTCGACATCTACCAATATGCATACATCGGCGATCCTCTCCTCATCTTTGCTTGCTCTGGCAGCAACAGTTCAATCTCTGAGAATCACCGGCCCTAGCACATCCGAGGCTATTGACTTATCGCAAGAGATCACCGTCACATGGAGCCAGAGCAATTCATCCGAGCATAAGAAATGGCCTACTTTGGACCTTGAATGGTTCTCTAAGCCTACTGAATTGAAAAGCTTTGGCTTCGAAATTGCCTCCGGTCTTAATACTTCTGACGGGCAATACAAATTCACTCCCAGCCGGAACACGATCAAGACTCTTCAGCCGTTTGCGGATGAACTTTCCAACAACAAGGCTTTCACATTCAAAATAACCCTTCGGAATGGGACCGACGGGGAAACAGACGTGGGTCCCGTGGTTTCTGGGGGCAAGTACAATGTTATTGGGTTGCAGAAGACGACCAATGCTGGAGCAGCAGTTGGCCTTAAATGGGGAGCTTTGGCTTAGGGAATTGCGGCTATAAGCTTTATATTAGTTTAATAGTCCGTGATCAGGAGGAAAAATGGGCAAGTAGGGCAATTCGAGAACAATTATACAAATTCTTACATGGAAGATCATTGCACTCAAACACTATTACCTGAGATACACAACAATGCCCGCGAACGGTCTTGGCCTCTGTAATCGATCATGAGAGTATCTAGAGCCTTCGTGGCTTCCTCCATCTCGTTGATAATCGTCATGACCTTGATCGAGGCTCACACGAGTGAGTCCATCTTAGAAAAAACTTGAGATATTCATTGATCCGAGATAAAATCGCGACCTTAAAGCACTTCCTTGTCTGACGTCTCTAAACGTGAGTCTGCTAGTGGTGGTTTATCGTCGTCTTATAGGACTTTCTTGAGAAACGGTGATGGTGAAGTCGAGGACCTTCATCACAATCGAAAGCAGTTTAATACGTTATCAACTCCACTATTGCATACCGATGAGAAATAAAAGCACTGTGTTTCAAACCAAACTTCTATAGTACACTGTCTTCAACTATAAACGCCAGGTATATTACTAAATACTGATGCTTATCAGCCTTGCTGCTCAACAACAGGCAGATTTAGAATATCACACTAAAAAGCAAGCCAATGTTTCTCCTTTATTCATGTAGCCAACAATTGCAAGGACATCAACAGTTTGTACAAGTCAAAGGCACTATATGTGTTTTCAACCTCCCATCTAAACTGATGCTTAGTCTCGATGGAGGAGGCGATAGGGTTCGTCCACAGATCACCCCAGTCTGTGTAGTTAGTTGAGAGTTCCGGTCGTGTCTTGATGATTTCTTGCACCTTCTGCTGTTCAAGACTGGTCTTTGGAGGTTCAATACAAAGCCAAAAGTCGACGCATTAGGACGATGCCTAAAAGGGCCTATGCTCCGGTATAATCTGCGCTGTGTTGGAGTATCTATAATCACCCATGCAAAAGTCGTTGGCCTCTCGGAATGGAAAATCGAGGACGCGTCGATGCACTTCCATATTCCACGCCGCTTCACAATGACGGCCAAACTCGTACCTGGTCGCACTCTGCAAAAGGCCCCGGATGAATGAAGTTGGAGGAATTAACCATTTACTTTTATGCTTCATAGGATCGTAAAATGCAAAATCGGGAATATTAAGCAAGCCGTGTAACTCTCAGGCTTAAGAGTTTAAGGCATAAGCGCGAAACCATAACTGATGTCGATAAGCTGCTGATGCAAAGTCTGCAGCGCAGGGGTTGATTGGTTGATGAAACAATCGAATTTGCGGTCATCGAAGCTAGTCTTTTGTGTCGCGGCGTAGCGAAGTTGTTTGTGGGAGATGACGATTCGGAAAGTGCGGAAGAGGATGCGTATGAAGTTGACGACTTGTGCGCCAGACTTGGAGCCTTCTCAGGCTTCTTGAAGACGCTTTTGGTGTATCGCCAGCGTCATTTTCTTGACCGGAACGGACAGGTCCTTAGTCCTTAGTAGATAGCCTTCTGCGTTTCTTTCGGATCAAATATTGTTTTGGAGTCTCAGGTCGTTGGTAAAGCGACTGGAGCGAGATGATTCAGATGAGGTTGGAATTCGATGGAGTTGATAGTCACGATCAGACCTAGTATTATTTAACTTGCGGCGCTTCTGCTGATGCAGAGAAAAGTCCGTTGGATGGAATTCTCTATCAACTGATTCTTACCAGGAGTACATGAAGCTGTACTCGTTGTCGTGGCTGTCTTGGACGCTTGAGGCTTATCACTTTCCAAAATCTCGCATGTTCCCATTTGATAATGACGATTGATGATGGAGTAAAAACAACAAGGTTAGGATTAACGAAGGAAGCGGGATCTTCTTGTGTTGGCGGGGCGACACTGATATGCTTACTGCTGTGCAAGCCTGGGCAATATTGAGAACCCTTGCTCTTCACAACTGACTACCGGCAGCAGGAGAAGTTGTTGGGGCCAGGACTATCAGAAGAACACAGATGCTATGCACCGCACTGACTGGCTTTCTGTTACTGCACGTTGATACTAATTAACTTTGAAGTTTGCCTCGTTCCTGGGATCGACCTCCTCGATACTAGACTAGCTTTAGGTTCGTGCAGTGGGAAATAATTGCAGGCGAGAATTCTGTGATCGAAATTGCAAGCACTGAGAGACAACACCACATACTGGTCATCATGGCTCACCCTTCGACAAACAGGCAGTTGCAGTCAATAGCAAAAGTTAATGCGACAATCACTCTTGTGGAAAGGAGGAGAGCTATCTCACAACTCATCTGTGTGAACAGAACTCTGCCACCTCGCGGCGTCAACGCTCAGACTCCCATTGTATAGTGAGCTGCGCGTTGAACTTCAGTAGGCCTGGGAGTACCACGCCGTCACACCTACCGAGGCACGACATTCAAGTGTTCTTTTGAGTTGCCTGGGTATGAGGAATTGACTACGTTCGTGGGGAGGCCAGCGTCATATCGTCATGTTGGAGTCAATGAACACGTTCACGGCGCAGCTGACCACTCTAAGCCTAACAAGTCTTTCAACAAACGACATTGTAGACTAGTACGAGGAGACACTCATAAAGCATAACATATTAATGAAGGATAAGTACCAATTGAACCAACAAGGACAACGAACTACCTCAATCTCCGAAAGTCTGGTACGTAGGTTCAAAAAGCGTCATTGTTCATCAGTTACTTGCAAGTCAGTTAATGTACTAGAGATACACTCCAGTACTAGGCCGTCTCAGTTATAAGTTTCAAGTTCGAGCAGACGATGAAGATTGTTGTATCATTCCCTACGTTTGTTTCACCTCATCCATGTGTCATCTTGCTACTACCACACGCTGGATTACACAAGTCTTTGCTTCTCAGCGTGACACTTGGGATATAAAGAATAAAAGCAGACTGTATAAGCTCTTTACGCCAACAAGAAACCATGGCACTCAGAGCAGGTTCGCTAAACCTTCCTCCTAAAACCAAAAAATGTCTCAAACATGCGACGTTTCTGACCAGGGGTGAACTCATTCGTGCTACGCTCAAGGTCAGTATACGACATCGTGGGAATAATGCCAGTAGTTACCAGTTATCCTGTGTATAGCCCATGAAGTTATGGATGGGATCTAGACCCGGCTTATCAGGACAACTATCCGAGCCAGTGGGACACCCGAAAATCTGTGTTAGCTGGGAAGGTGTATCGTCCACAAAATCTCCTGGTTCTGAACAGCCACCACTAAACGTGTGATTCAACCCAAACCAGTGTCCAGCCTCGTGTACTGCAAGATGCCCCAAGTTCCATTCCTCAAATGCGCCCTGTTCCGGCGTTATTCCAGGCATCGTCAATCCACTAAGTTGACAAGAGTCTTGAGCAAAAGTCAACTCATCACCCTCTGCGATGACAGTCGGCCAATTGCAATATCCCGTCGCGCCGGGAGAGTAATCGCTGAAGAAGTAAAGATTCAAAGCATCATAACCGCCTCGGCGTGTTTTCTTGTAGAACTCATTCTCTTCATCTCCGTATTTAACCCATCCCTTATCTGGGCCTTCGTATACAAGAAATGACTGGCCAGCCATGTCGTCGACGACGCGCTCTGTCGAGTTTAGTACGAGGTCGATGTCGTATTTTGCGAAAGAGCGGTGAAGGACGTTCCACTGGGCTTCGACGATGGTATCAGTAATGAGGTTCTCGTGCTCTTTGGTACTGGAGATGTGGAAATGAACATCTACTGTGATGCTAATCGGAAGATCCTTGCCCTGGCTCAGTGTGCGAGAGGCTGGTTGTTGCACTGCACCCTTATCTGATACGAGGCATCCGCGACCTCGAGGTGGAGCCTTGTCAGTACCCACGATAGCCGGCACGAGATATGATAGGATGAAAAGAGTTCTCATTTTGGAAATTGCACTGCCTCGGGTTATCGTAGAGGCTTCTACAAGATGGAAGTACTGGGTCAGAGCAGGATGCAATGGGCTTTACTTATGCAATCGGCACTCTCAAATGCGGAGTAGGATATCACGCATTCCCTCATTCATTTTCTCGCGATAGCGGCATTTTTGCTGTTTTAAACGAGAGAATACAACCTGAAGATCTTGGCCTAGGTCTTCAGTCGGTCGTTAGAACGATTTGGAGGATTAGCTCTGTCGATCTTTTCCCAGACGGCAATGGTGGCCCGTATTGCGAATGGCATGGGTCTTCTACCTTCCTTTCCAGGCGTTTGCGGTGCGTGGTGAGGGCAGTCCATCGCCGAGATAAAGCTTATCTCGAATTGAAAAGAAACAATTGCGATAACTTGAGTTGCTCATACGTATTCGGTAAATCTGGCAAGGCCCACCCCGGTCAAGATTGGAAGTGAGAAAGTTCTCAACACCATGCCCTCGGGCCACATATTACTGATAGTCTTCACCATGAAACACTCAGCGATGAAGGTTATCCTCGAGATGAGTCGAAATGAAGAGTCATATCAGCCGCAACAGCTGAAATAGAGGTTGAGATTACATAGGGTGACTGAGCCCTTGACCTAGGATCGTAAGCAAAGCTCAAGGAACGAGAAACCACATTTATTTGCAGCACTTTCGATAATTCGTGTCCATTTGAGCACAACATCCATTTTCTGGCCTGAATATAGCGAGAACAGACAGATATGGGCAAGTTGATATAGGTCACCAGGCATAAAAGTTCCAAGCGTTGTCGACATACTTTGCAACAATGTGCTGGCGTCTCTGGTAGCTAGCCAAGCGGACTGTTGAGGCCTAGAGGATCTCATGCAGAGGCCTTCAGGATAACTGACAAGCCTGCCAACGCATCGGGTCGAGGGGAGACTTGCGTGATTTGTAGTAAATCTGCAGGGTCCCAAGATCTCTGAGTAGTTGATTGCGTTAGCTGAGAGCCAAGCTGTTCCGGAAGGTAGGGTTTCATTGTACCAGTCGGCCACAAGAGTTAAGAAGGGTGTATCCAAGGCACAAGTCTGAATAAACTGAGTAGCAACGGTCAGCTAATGACTGGCCGAGGGCAAGTACCTTGAAAATAGCCCAGTGGAAGAGAAGTTCCGCATGTACTAGACTTTTCATACTTCAAAAATTCATCTCATGGAGATGCGGCTTGGGGCTTATATCAAGCCGGTACGTATAACGGCTGGAGGCGGTTGAAGGTAGTATGAGTGGCCAAGCATGTCTGTGGATTATCTCACGAGTCATGCCTGTATCCTTTTGGGGCTACTTGAACCACAAGCCTGCTGGGTTGATGAGACCAAGGACCCGTTCCGTACCTCTCGCGATGCTGTTAGATATCTCGTTTGGCAACTGATGGACGGACGGTTGGTTGTTGCACTCGGTGCCGGTTAAAGTCTGGACTGTATTGTTATTACTATGCTATAGATCCCCATTCAGTTCTCCTCAGCTCAATTCTGGTCGTTGGTCGCTCGCCTTTGACCTCAATGATGACAAGAACAAATCATGCCTGGTGGCCTCGACAAGCGAGAGCTTACACAAAAAGATGGTCTGGCATATCATCATGAACTCTCTTCCCGTCTTCAAAAGTATGGATAATCCTGATCCAAAGTCCTGTAGCTTTCCGGACCCTCTTCAATTGATTAAATCTAGAGTTAGACGCGCCTATGGGAGCTTGGCATCGCGGATAAAAAGGGGTACCTCGGCTGCTGGGTCATGTTATCCTTGCTTCTCCAGACTCGATTCTAGCGCCATGAGGGGAACATTTGGAACCCATTTAAGGATAAGTGTCATGAGTTGCTGATTAGCAACCGCGATTTAAACGCACCCATCAGCACTTAGCTCCTGCTTCTCCAGGTTCCGTTCTAGCGTCATAAGGTCATTTCACACGGCATATACGGCACATAGCCTTTGACCGGACAGTTGTGATTCGACAATGACGCGAAGCGCGCCAATTACATGAGGTTGTGCATACATCAAGTTCAAACTGACAGGCTAACACCCCTGAATGTATTACCGGTATACGAGGGAAACCGCACTAAACCCCCAGGTCAAAATCGGCAGAATCTGTATTTAGTTAGCAGTACTTATCAGCGATTCTAGGTGCAAGCCATTCCCCTGTTTTTCTATGACACGAGGGCTTAGCGCAGATCATTGCGGGATGAGCTTTTGCGGGGTACTCTTGAAATACTTCCCCACGGGGCATCCTCGACCGAGTTTATAGCTATCCCTGTATAATGAATGCATCGAGTAATTTTTTTGCAGACCATGGATGAAATACAAACGGCCCGATTGCAGTGCAGTAGCTAAAATCACTTTCCTTAGATATTCTAGTGGTAATTATTGACAAATGGCCTCAGTCTCCCGCGACAATGCACAGTACTTACTGACGTATCCTTCCAGATTCAGCAGATTCGAAGCACATAAATATCAAGCTTTGGCACCCCATCACATCAACTTCTCCCCAGACCTCTTCTAGATAAAACTCTTTTATACCTTTGATAACCCAACTTCTTTATCTTCTCAATGAAGTGCCTTCCTTCAATGCTGGCGGTAGCCGCAACAGCCCCGCTGGCCTTTGGTCAATCTTTTCAGTCCACTCCTGTCATGGGCTGGAACTCATACAATCAGTTTTCGTGCAGTCCCAACAACAAGAGTATTGCCGAAACTATTCAAGCTCTTTCTAAGCGTGGTTTTGTCGACGCTGGCTACAAGTTCTTTCAAATTGATTGCGGCTGGGCCTCTCGCGACATCAAGAGAGACCCAAACACAGGAGCATTGAAAGTTGATTCAACTGCCTTCCCGGACGGGTTAAAGCCCCTGAGCGACTTGGCAAGGTCTAAAGGCATGAAGTGGACCATGTATTCCGACGCTGGTGTGCGCATGTGTGATCCTCAATCTCCATCCCCCGTGCTGGGATCCTTGGACCACGAAGCTGTCGACGCCGCCTTTTTTAAATCGTTGAACACGGAGTATTTGAAATGTCAGTATATCACATGTAGAAACAACAGCGTCTTGCTAACCATGATCTAGACGACAACTGCTACGCTGACGGAGCCAACAGCAACGCCCCCAAGGATGCACGAACTGACTTTGTCACTCGTTTCGGCAAGATGTGGAGCGAACTAAAGAAAGTTGGTATTCCTGGACTGCTCATCTGCCAATGGGGCGTTCCATACTCTGCATCCAGCGGACTCGAAGGTCCCGCGGAATGGACTCGGGATATATCCACCTCTTTCCGCCTCTCAGACGACATCGCGCCAGGCTGGAGCAATGTATATCGCATCTCCAATCAAGCCATCCATATCGCACACATGAACCTCACAGGGCCTGGTCACATTGGCGATGCTGACCTTCTCGAGGTTGGTAACTC
Source organism: Fusarium stilboides (assembly GCA_014822085.1). NCBI lineage: Eukaryota > Fungi > Ascomycota > Sordariomycetes > Hypocreales > Nectriaceae > Fusarium > Fusarium stilboides. The sequence goes on from JAASAY010000166.1 coordinate 17,616, forward strand.
TGGCATGACATTCGATGAGCAGGCCACCCATTTCGCCTTATGGGCCATGCTCAAGTCTGCTCTCATGATCTCCACGGATATCACGGCGCTGTCGGACCAGACTGTGGCTGTTCTTCAAAACAAGGACCTGATCTCCATAAACCAGGATTCAGCTGTCAAGCCTATCAGCTTGGTGCAACGGTGGACTGGTGATCGAGACTTGTGGGCGGGACCACTTGCCAACGGTGATGTTGCAGTTCTATATGTCGACCACAGCAATAAGGCCCGAACCCTCAGGCTCCAGCTTTCTGCTCTCGGGATCCAATCAGCCGACATCAAGGATTTGTGGACTGGCCAGACTTCTAGCAAAGCTTCTTCATTCGCCAAGCAAGTGAATGGCCATGGCTCTGTCGCATTGCGTCTCTCCAACATTAAGAGAGTTAGTAGCACAGCCAATTACCGCTACACGTCTGTTTCCACCGGCTCGTTGTCCTCAGGGGCCAAAACTGCTTCTTGCTCTGGCTGCACCTCCTCGACTAAAGTCGGCTTCCTTGGGGGTAGCTCCAACGGCCAAGTTGTGCTCTCGAATATCCGCACGTCCAAGGCCACCCAAAACGTTCTATTCGATTATATTAACGGCGATGTGGGTTTCGGTGGTGATACCAATGAGCGCACGGCTTCCATTCAAGTTAACGGCGGTAATGCGCAGACTGTAAGCTTTCCCCTGTCAGGTTATAACTGGGACACGGATGTCTACAAAGGCTATGCCGTAGAGCTCTCCGGCTTCAACACCAATGGACCAAACAGTATTACCATCTCGGGCGTTAATGGTGGCTGGACACCTGATTTTGACAGACTAGCTGTTATTGCCTAAAGCAATTAGCTCGTCGAAAATCAAAAGATTGATCAGGCCCTGTGTAGCCAATCAGTAGCCAGCTGCCCTAATTGTCTATCTCATTGGTGGTAATATAAAGAATGCAAACACTCAATCCCACCTGGAAGGACCTCAGCCCAACATGTCTTTATTAGAGACAGTTGGATCTTTTTGCATAAGAAAAAGGGGATAATAGGGAAGAAGTGGCAAGTACTGATGAGGGCCGAAACGCTGAAATTAATAACTTGTCCCAGAGGAAGATGGAAGGACACTTCTTGAATTTAATCAAGTTCATCAGTGTCTCACCAAGCTCGTTGACGCTAGACAGTAGCGAGGACAGTATCAATTCACTAGACTTCTGCAGGAATATGAAATCACTTTTGACATACAAGGTCCTCCTCCGCGACAAGTTGTTGGTCTATCGAGCCTTTAACATATATTGCGACGCCCTAAGTCTCACCAAGCCTTTGATCCTTTGTTATAGCTAATTTCTCAATCAATACAATATCACGCAGCTACCTTCTGGAAACCATATTAAAGCGAGATCATGTACTACATTATACGTATGTATTGAAGTGCTGCAGTAGTCAATCATTGTTGGATATTCTACCAGGCTTTCTGCAGATAATCTATCACTACTATAACAAGGCGTCGTACCCGGAAAAGATCCTAGATCTGCTTAAGTCTCCTGAGCAGGATATGCAGAGCGATATATGAAATAGCACCAGTAAGGCAAAGTCCACTAATAACACCAAATCCCTTGAGATACTTGGGCTTGTCCGCAGCAGGGAACAGATAAGCTCCATAGATCTGTGCCAAGTTACCCATGGCGTTGACGAACGCCAGTGAGATAGCTCGGGTCTCGTTTGGCATGGCACTGAACGTAGTTGAGGCATAGGACAAAGACAGACCGTTAGAAGCCCAAAGTGCAGAAGCCATGATGACGAGCAGAGCGTAGCGGGCCTTGAAGTCGTAGACGACGCAGATGATGATGGCGCACAGCATAGCGACAGTCATCCAACCGCACAGGATGACGCCACGCAAGTGGCTCTTCTTATCAGCGAGGTAGCCGGTAATGGCAGTGACGACAAAGGCGACACCGAAGATGGGAATTGTCATGTACTGAGCCTTGGTGGCGGCGTAGCCCAGACCGTTGACGAGAGTGGGATAGAAGTAGGATAGAGTGGAGGAGCCGACAATGGCCTGGAGAAAGAATAAGCTATGTTCCCATAAGATAGAGTCGACTTGTAAATTACCATGTAACCAACAACGAAGAGCCAAGTGCGCCAGTTCATCATGCTGAGCTTGAAAGCTTGCCAGTGACCCAACTTGGGCTGATCCTCAGTCTGAACCTGCTGTTTGTCGCTCTGAAGTCGTCGGATCGCAAGCTTAATCTCGGCCTCGCTGAACTTGACTCTGGAAGTGTTTGAAGGAAAGTCGGGAAGTACAAAGTAAGCGATCACAGCGACTCCCATAGTCGCAGCGCCTTCGACAACAAATAGCCATCTCCAGCCGGCCTTTCCGTGAGCATTATGAAGACCACTAGTGATAGAACCGGCTAACAGACCACCAAAGGCTCCAGAAAGAATAGCAGCTGAGATATACACGGCGAATCGCTTGCTCTGCTCTTCACTCTTGTACCAAGAAGAAAGGAGCAGAAGAACACCAGGGGCGAAGCCAGACTCGAGGATACCCATGAGAATTCGAAGGCCGATCAGTGACTCGTAGTTGGGAGCAAAGGCCATTCCAATCGTAACCCCACCCCAGACAAACATGATCCCAGGGAGATATCGACTCGGGCGGGTTCGTGTAAGGATCATGTTGGAAGGGACCTCGAAGAGGACGTAACCGACGAAGAAGACGACTAGGACGACAGAGTACTTGTTGGAATCGAGGTTGAGATCTTTGTCCATTCCGGCGATCTTGGCGTTACCGATGCTGTTGAGTTGATGATTAACCTCCTGAGAAGGGGAGTGGCGAAAGGGGTAACTTACTTGGTTCTGTCCATGTATGAAAGGAGGTACATGAACCACATCGTAGGCAGAATGAAGAGATCAATCTTGCGAATAAGCTTCTTCTCCTCTTCACTCCCAGGGACATAGTCGTCAACCTCAACAGAGACAACATCCTTGGGATCAGCGACATTGTCGTCGTGTTCGTAAGACTGCTTATTCTCCATCTTCTCCATTTGGTCGCAGTTCAGAGATAAGAATAATCAACTGATGACTAACGATGGAATACTGAAGAGTGAATGATAAGAAAGAGATAATGGATTCGGATGATGCAGATGGTTAAATAGAATCGATGCAATACTACTCCTTGCAGCCGTTGCACCGAATCAATGTCATTACCAAGTCATCACACGCGTGAACCTTGGAAAAGGCAATTTGGCGCCCACAGACCGAGATTCCCAGCCTAGGCCCTTTTAGTTGCGCGGAGACCCCAGATTCTCCTCAAGGAACTTGACACCACTACCCGCGCTGAGGGCTGGGGAAGCGGGCACAGGGCACAGGGCACACAAAAAAACGGGTCAGGAGTGAGGGGGGGTGGATATCGCGGCTCGGGGTTGGCGGTGCCGCGTCTCGAGGCAATGTGCTTTTCAAGGCGCTTGGTATGTCGCTGTCGCTGTGGCGGCGACATGACACAATAGAAGGTGGCACTTAGTATGGCAGTTGGATTAGAGCGATTTGTGGGCATTACTCCAAGATCTCATCCATATTTAAGATCAGCCTTATTTGGTTTGTTTGTTTCTGTATCAATCATTAAATTCACGACCACACCTTCCACTTTTCCCTATCCATTCACTCACCTCCTACAAGTCGTACTCCAAAACGCTCCTCCAACATGACCAACCCTGGGCAAAACGGTACCAATGGCACCGCCAACGGACACGGTCCTCTAACCACCCTCCCTGGCCCCAACCACGACTACAGGGTATCGCTCCAAGAAAAGGTCATTGCCAGTACGTGCATAACAACCACCAATTTATCCCCCGCAAACTAACGATTTCAGTCACTGGCGCTAACCAAGGCATTGGCCTCGGCATCGCCGAAGTCTGTCTCGCGAACGATGCCGCTTTCGTCTACTCTCTCGACATTTCAGAGCCCGCAGAACACTTCCAAGCTCTCCTCAAGCGATTCCCAGGAAAGTTGGGGTTCCAGAAGTGTGATGTTACTGCTGAAGAGAGCGTGACTGCTGCCATTGATGCCATCATCGCCGAGAAGGGTCGATTCGATGGCATGGTCGCCAACGCTGGTGCCACTAAGCATCAGCCTGCGCTGGACTTCACTGCCGAACAAGTTGAAAAGCTGTTCCGACTTAATGTGTTTGGTGCCTGGAACTGCGCAACTGCTGCTGCTAGAGCATTTATTAAACTTGGTTGCAAAGGGAGCATTGTCTTCACAGCTAGTATGACATCTTACCGACCCAACAGAGCTGCTCCTTCAGCTCCTTATGGCGCTACCAAGGGTGCCGTGCGTAACATGACACACACACTAGCCATGGAATGGCAACAATACGGCATCCGGGTTAACAGTATCTCACCTGGATTCGTCAAGACTGCTCTCACATACTATGTCGAGACATCGCCTGATTGGGATACCAAGATGAAGTACTATGGTGGTATGCCTCGACTGGCGCTACCACAAGAGCTCGGTGGTGCTTATGTTTACCTGTTGAGTGAGACAGCGACTTACACAACGGGTATTGATATCCCTATAGCTGGTATCGTTGGTGCTTGGTAAAGAAGAGGGAGCATATAGATGTATATAAAACAGAGTCATGGCATTCCATTGTATCACACCTTCTTGTCTCGGTGGAGTCTATGTGCAGTCCCGAGGGTAACATACAGACTCTTTGCATAACACTGATCTGCCACGTTCAGTACAGGGCGCGGTTATTAGGTTGAACGCTCACTTTCAGTTGACTTCTTAAGCTGAAGTCTTGGTTGTTGGTCTTACCTGGATTGGATTGGGTTAGGGAACCAGTTACCCTTCTCTGACCCATTCACCTTATGGAGGCTTGGAGTCATGAACCTGTGGGGGTCTCTTGAATAGAAGACAGTAGAGTAACGGTAGACATTAGCAAAGTATACCACGGAAACCCAGAGGATAAAGCAGCCTTGCAAGCACAATAGCACATAGAATATGGGACCATTTTCATTCATTCCACTTTAAGAAACTCCACTGACATATCACATAAAGCAGAAGGAACCCGGGTAAAGAGCCAAACCTTGATTGTATAAACGGAAAAGTAAATCAGATAGTACAATTTCTTTTCGGCTAACTCAGTTCCATCCCTTTATGCGGCCACTGGTGTCAAAGTGGTTTGTTGTGTATCATAGTCCTCAATGATCTTGACCTTGGCAGCAGAAGAAGAGTTCTAGGTAACAATTAGTACATATCACCTCTGAAGGTACCAAAACAAAGATATTCACCGGATCGAAAGTGTATCCAAGCCACTCCTTCACCAACCTCTTCGCAAGCTCAATTCCGACAACACGCTGTCCCAGACACAACACTTGAGCATTATTGCTCAGAACCGACCTCTCAACAGAGAAGCTATCATGCGCCGTGACAGCTCTAATTCCGCGAACCTTGTTAGCAGCAATGGCAACACCAAGGCCAGTTCCGCAGATCAATAAAGCTCTATCAGCTTCACCCTTTGCTACTTTTTCAGCAGCTGCGATGGCGAAGGTTGAATACGCAGTTTTGTCGGATTCTGTGGAGGGGCCTGCATCGACGACGGATTCCACTCGTGGGTCGTTGAGTAGTTCTTGGGCGATTATTGACTTGTAAGGAAAGCCTGCATCGTCTCCACCGACGATTATTCGAAGACCAGGCATTTTAAGATAATATAAGGCAAGGGAACAAATTTGGAGAGTAATTCTTGGAAATAGGGATAATAACGAAGTCGGTTCAAGTCGAAAGTTCTGCAAGCAAAATAACTCATGTCAGATTCAATCGCCGTCTATCTTCTCCATTAATGCTTTTTCGTTCTCCGAAACATAAGCATAATTAAACTGCCTCTCTGCTAAACCACTGCGCTTGAAGCCATCACGCTAACAGCGGTTGGGGTTAGTGAGTTGCGGAAATTACCTCGAGACGCGAAAGTGTGGAGATGATTTTGACAGGGGATGCCAAGGAAACATGCTTCCAGACTTTCTTCCCCTCGGAATTAGCGTAATTCGTCTGGACGTAACCGTAGGGTGAACGAGTCAAAACGACTCTCTGAATATACAACGAAGGCATGCATCGGCGGCGGCGTTTCAAAGGTCAACGTCAACAAGCTCGTCCTGGATGACTACCTTGTTCACATCAAGGAGTCCTCAAATTCTTACTCGACAAGGTTGATGGAACAGGGCATAGAGAAAGCACAGAAGATGCCAGAACGGCAATTGGATGTTTGTGGTTCAATAAAACAAACAGTATAGATCATAAACTTATCATACATCATACCAGTATCAATCTGCTGGAAAGGCATTTAACTTCCCTCTTGATCAGCCTTGGCCCACTCCATTCTCAAATCGTCTCTCCACATCTTCATAGGCGCCCAACTAACTCTCGTCTCACAAGCCTCCATTAACGAAATAACCTTTTCACGCTTTACAGTATCCTGCAAACAAAGCCCTGCACCGTAAAGACATTGCGCCGATAGAATCTGACATCCTTCATCCTTTAAATCCATCGCTATTCCACAGATCGTATCGACAGCTTGGGTGAGAGTCTTTTGCATCCGTAGATAGCCATTGAAACCAGCTGGTATTGGACTATGCAGTGTTATCAATATTTGCGCAAAGCTGAGTGCTTGAAGTGCAGCTCCAAACTCAGGGGGATGTATCCAAATACTCTGAAATATCTCAGAAGTTTCAGATGGCGCTGGAAGAGGTTGATATTGCTCGCCGAAATGAGATCTCAGCTCCTCTATCTTATGTAAGATATTCACCCTGGCATGACTCAAATCGGCTTGCGTTGGTCGATCCGTCGTTGAATCAGATGCAGCAGCGTTCGCATAATAATTCACAGCTTGAGAGAGAAGATAGATAGCTCTATCCGCCAAATCATGCTGGTCAAGTTCCCCGAGTTCCTGCACAGGAACCCAGAAACTAAAACACGGCCTCTTTTCTCTAAACGCAGCCCAGACATCTTGTCGAAGCCATGCCCACCAAACAGCTTGGCGAAGACCTCCAGAACTGCCGTTTACATCTTGAGAGCGTTGGATCCAGAACACGCCTTTTAAATGTCTCTGCCAGTTTCCTCTCCCGTCCGATTCATCGAGCATTTCGTATGATGAAATAATAATGGCGGTGGCAAGAAGTTCTTCTGAGTTGGTGTAGCTTGTATAAGGCAGAGCTTCTTGTACGTAACGTAGAGTTTCGTAGTAATGTCGTATCGACTCGCTATCGGTTACGTCCGGAGTAGTTGGGCCATTCGAACGAGGAAGTTTCGAGTGATGGCGTGCAGTGAGAGCCAGGATCGCATTCATAAGACCAGCATCCTTGAGAGCCAGTCTTACAACATATGTAGAAAACAGTTTCTTGGGATTGAAAAGATCCAACCACAAAGCGCAACTCTCTGCAAAGTGACGTAAAAGCCCGGCTTGATGACTACTCAACGTCGTCGGTCTCACACCATCCTGCCACGTCGTACGCTTCGCCTCGACAACCTGCGATAAACGCGTCTGCAAGCTTCCAATATCAGGTGGTCCCTCTTCACCTTCTCTCAACGCTGGAGTCGGCGCAAGTGAGAAGCCACTATCAGCTTGTGCAGCATCGTACGCGAGAAGATCCAACCATCGAGTGGAAGCAAAATCAGCGGTCCAGAACGATGAGTCTGGAGACCATATTGACGCAGATACGGGCTGAGGCGCTACATCAAGAAGGGTTATGTCGTTTGCGCAGAGTGAAGGTTGGATGTCGGGTGCCACGGCGTGATGAGGACTTGTCAATTCGAGTTCTGGAGAAGGCGAATCTTGGCTGACCCAGGCGGTGTCTCGGGATAGTTCTGACTCATCAACCTCATCAACGCTTGCGAGTGAAGATTGCGCGTCAGAGCATTGGGGATAGACGCAGTCGCGTGAGCGCGGCGTGCAAGGACCACAGACAGGCCGTCTCTCTACCAGCTGTCAATTCTATTTCCTTGATCTGGCCTGACTTGACCAGGGAGAGTGAATATTCTCACCGTCGCATTTCTTGTGTCGTCTCCGACAAGTCAAACTGTTTCATCTCAGTCAGACCTCCCCGAACTACACTATAAACATAACATAACATAACATAACACTGACCAACCAGTCTTGGCACGTAGGCCTCGGCTACGTGATTTTCTCGGTCTCTTCCTCAGCCGTTTTGCATCTGTATCCATTTCTGCAGTTTTTGGTGGAGGTGACGCGAGACGCAGTGGGTGTCATTGAAAAGGCAAGGCTACCCCGAGGCGAGGCGACCAAGATTTCAAGCCGATGTTTAGCCAAACTGAACCCGTGATCGTCGGGTCTGCGGAGCTACCGAGTGAACGGCTGAGTTGGCGCGTCTCGAGGTCATTTGCCTCTGCGGTTACCCTTAACATGCTCCTGTCGCGTGTTGAACCATTCTAGAAAATGCCCCGATTGGTCAAGCCCATCAGATTAGGCACGTACCGCGCCGCAGCTTTCCACTTGAGCTTTGTGAGCTGCGTGCAAGGTATACCGTACTACCGTATAATAATTCTTCAATAGAGCTATTAAAACATCATGTTTAAGATCTTTCATTCAGTCTGAATTGTTTTTTTTTTTTTTTTCGCGTCAGTCTCAATTCACAATGACTTCAACAAAACATTATTTCTCAGAGGCCGCTGCCAACTCCTTGGTGCCCAAGGCACTGCGGTCTCTAGTCGCCGCAAACCCCCATCTCATCCTCAATGAACCTGAGCGAGTCGTCGCAAACGGTCATCATGACCCCTCGAAAGTTTCCATCATCAGCGGTGGCGGTTCAGGTCATGAACCTTCATGGAGTGGTTTTGTCGGTCAAGGTCTGCTCTCGGCAGTAGCTTGTGGTGATATTTTCGCATCGCCAAGCACAAAACAGATCTTAGCTGCCAAGAGGCTGGCTCCTTCGACCAAGGGAACCATTTTTCTCATCACAAATTACACTGGAGACAGACTTCACTTTGGTCTTGCTGCCGAGAGGTCTAGAGCGGATGGAAATGGGGAGGACTATCTCGTTCTTCCTGCAACTGACGATGTTTCAATTGGAAGAAGCAGATCTGAGCGTGTAGGAAGGAGAGGAATGCCTGGTCACGTATTCAGTGAGTCTCAATGCCAAAGATGCGGAGCGCCGGTGTACTAACACAGATGACAGTAATGAAGACAATTTGCGCCGCTGCCGCCCAAGACTGGTCCTTTGAACGATGCGTGTCCCTCGGTCGAGCCGTAAATGACCATACTGTCTCAATCGGCTCATCTTTGGACCACTGTCACGTCCCTGGTAGACAATACCAAAAGATCGCCGATGATATCTGCGTCATTGGAGCTGGCATTCACAACGAGCCCGGTCAACAACTCATCTCTCCTTTCCCATCCGTCGAAGAAGTTATCGCGTCCCTGTTAGACCTGCTCTGCAACCAAAATGACCAAGAAAGAGCATTCTGCAAATTTGGTGCCAACGACCAAGTTCTGCTACTGGTTAACAACTATGGCGGCCTTTCGAATCTCGAGCTCGGCGCGTTGGTAGACGAGGTTCAACAACAACTCTCTACAACGTGGGGTATCAAGCCTGCCAGATGCTTGTCAGGATCCTTTGAGACGTGCCTGAATGCTCCTGGCTTCTCCGTCTCACTCTGCAATGTCACAGCCGCTGCAACCCAATGTCAATCAACGACATCCACAATACTAGAGCTTTTCGACCAACCTACGACGGCTATGTCGTGGCCTAACCTGAACAGGCCTTCAGAAAATCTCGCTTCCAAGGTTCAACAGAACAGAAACGGCTACGTTAGCGGAAAGGCTTCTACCAAAAAGTACGACTCAATTGACCCTTCACTTCTTGAAACTTGTATTCGAACAGCTTGTGAAAAGGCCATTGTGGCTGAGCCAAAGCTTACTGAGTGGGATATGATGATGGGTGATGGAGACTGTGGAGAAGCTGTCAAGGGGCTCTCCGAGTCTCTGATTACCAAGCTTGAGGAGGGTGTTGCGTCTTCCGGCTCCGTTGTGTCTTTCCTCGATTCCATCACCGACACCGTGGACGATATGGGCGGAACTCTCGGCGCTATATTCGGCATTTTCCTCACAGCATTTAACAACGCCTTGAAGCGCGAATTCGCCGATATCGAAGTTGGAAAGGTAGCGACTACAGAGACATACGCCAAGGTTCTCAAGACTGCTGTTGAGTCTCTCAAGACATGCACAACAGCAAGAGAAGGAGACCGCACAGTTATGGATGTTTTAATCCCATTTACACACGAGTTTGTGGAAACGAGGAGCTTTCAAGCTGCGGTTGTCAAGGCTCAGGAAAAGGCAACTGCTACGGCGTATTTGAGACCGAAGCTTGGAAGGGCTTTGTACGTTGGTGAGGCGAGTGAGCAGCAGGTGCCTGATCCGGGAGCTTGGGCGTTATATGAGATGTTATCTGGCATGCAAGAAGCTTTAGATAAAGCTTAGAGTGGAGATAGTTAATTGCGTAACAACATGAATGATTGTAGATAAATGCCTTGCCTTTTTCCTACGCAAGGGTGGCGTCTTTTACCCGAGCAGCCATCCAATTAACCAATGAGAAATTCAACCTCAATCATGCTCCGCCTCCCATACTGGAATGCTTCGGTGTGTGTCGATGTACGATGGATAGACTAATGGCTACTTTCCTTGGATATGCCGTCTACTCATTACACTTTCTCCCCACCATGTTCCCACATCTTGATGGCCTTCGACGCATGAATCCAGCTCGACTTTCTTATTCCTGTAACCCTCGTGCACCAGCGCGCGCCGGGTGGTCTCTCAAGAAATCGTCTGCTTCGATCCTCCCACACCTGTCGGGCATTTCATTGGGTCCGATGCTCACCAGCAGCGGTGGATACCTAGGGTGACGGATGAATGAAGGGTCGTAAAAAACACGCGTGATGCATTGGCGATGACGACATCGACACACGAGTCATTGAGAGTGGCTGACAGGGCCATTCCAGATTAGGAACGGCTACAGGGTAGCAACCATTAACTGCAAGACAGTCCAACAGGCCAGGGAAACAGGGTATAGATAAAGCGCAATGGAGCACTAGAAGTCTTGACAAATATTTACAATGAATTGTTTCAAGTGCTGGAGAGCTAGAGACATTAACTCGATGCGATTAAACACAGTGGCACTGTCACGTTGTTAAAGTTTGCTAAAAACTATTGCCATCGATGTCAAAATTGGGAAATTGTAGTCTGGTGGAGAAGCACGAGTGTTGGTGTATCGTTGAGCAAGGAGATTACTAACCGTGGATTAGCCGTTGCAGTATTATCTACACGCCATGCAGCGCAAACCGGGGCATGGTCCAAAGTCTTCAGTACTTGATATCGATCGAAAACAAAACTCATCGTGCCAGACCTCTACATTGACGGTGAAACCTACCCCACGCGTTGGTGGAGGTTCAAGATAGCTAAGAATAATTAAGCAGAAAATCTGATCTTGGCAGTGGTTCAATTGTATAACGTCACCTGATTCAACCTTGAGCCCAGATGGATAGATTGATTGGCCGGCGCCAGCCCACAGTCCCTACCATCGAGGCTTCCATCGGACTAACAGTTCTACCGATGCCCCATAATTCCCTTTTCATCCGCATTCACTATCACCATCATTTGCTGTGACCAGCCCCTCCCACTCCACTCCGCTTCACGATGTCGTCCCATCTTCATCTCCATCTCCATCTCCATCTCCATGTCTATCAGCCTGGGAACGCGGAGTCTCCATTAACGACATTGGCTTCCGCTCTCTTGAATGAGCTTAGCTGCTCACACCTCCGCCTCCAACCGCTATAGACGCGCTTGTCGACTCAACCATTCCCAACAATACACACCAAAAGAGCCCGTGAATCGCGCTACAGCCGTTATAAAATTCCGACTTGTACCCTCCAAACGGGCGTATTGCCTCCTTTGCTGGAACAGCCGGGGCTTGTAGAAGGGACTTGCTTGGACTTGCAGTTTCATCTGGAGACCAACAAGTTACCTGGTGGCGAAGCCGGCTTCGTTTGGTCTGTGGTGTGGCTTTCGCAAGTAAGTGCGTTGTGTTCTTGTCATGCTGATTAGTTAGCTTTTGACCAGGTAGCTTCTTTAATATAGTAATGCCGATCTTTATCATGCATCAATCTTCACCAGACCACCGCTGTCGTCGAGTGGCAGTGGGATAGTGTGACCTGTTTCTTGGCGACTCCTGACCCATCAAACACGAGCATTCAGCTCACGATACGACTCGACACGACTCATTCCGATGCCAAATATGCTCTCTTTGAAATACTCGTCCCCGCCGCTGTTCGTGAGCCAGTAGTAGCAGCCCGGCCACGCTCAGCAAGAATAAAGACGATCTCTATCAATTATCTCAAGTCAATGCTCTTCGTGTTTATATCAAGGATGCCATACTTTCGGGGGATCAAACAATCCATCAGCAATGGAGCACGCCAGGGCCATCTCGTACCGATTTCCGGCCCCGATAACGATATCTCTCGCATGTATGGTGGCAAGGGAGCCAAAACTATTATTTTGTCGGACCCTAGCCCGCCAGCATACATCCAAGCCGGGTCTGTACCACTACCGGGCGCTGCCGCTCACGACCGAAAACGGGCTTGACAAAACTCCGAAGGCGAATGTGATATCTCTCAAATCTGGGCTGAGCTGCGACTGGTACACAAACGGGATAGTAATAATATGTAATAGAGAATGCCCCAAAAGCAATCTCTTTAGGAAAGCACTAAAGCATCCATGGAAATAAAATAACATTCCCGCTACTTTAATTGTTGAAAACCTTATCGTTGATCGCGACAACCAAAGCCACATAATCCCGGTTGTCGAGATAATCGATGTATACAACATTAGGAAACGACTTATCGCCAACCTCAGGCAACAGCCGCGTGAATAGTTCTTTGTTACACCTGCGAGCCAGATGTTTAATCGGCTTCAACGACCTTGGAGCAATCTTGACGAAGCTGACAACGTCTCCATCCCAGTTCGGTGCCTGCTGGGTCAACGTCCAAGAGAGCAGAAAAAGACGCTTCTCCTTGGCAGACATGTGACCTTTCATCTTTTCCAGCTGATCCTTGACCATGACCTCTGTGACATCTTTGTTGGAGTACTCGTTGCGGATGTTGAGCTGCTCCAGCTTGTAAAAGCCCTTGGTGGCATAATCGTCAATCTTGAGATCCCACTGCTCTATGACACAAACTACAGCTGCCTTTCCGCCGCCGATGAAATCGTCGAGCTTTAGCTGGCATAGATTATTGGCCTTTTTCTTATCCTCACAAATGAATAAGTGATTAAGCTTGAGCAGCTCTTTCATGAGGGCGTGCCATTCCTCTTTGTTGAACTCCCGCCAGTCTTCGGTATCGGATTGGAGAGAGTGGGAAAATTGAAGGATGACAAGCTCGCCGTTGTCGCGGGTGAAATCATTGACGGCTGAGATGATATCCTTGATTGACTCGCCTCGACCACCAACCTTTCCTGTGTAGTGCCCTGTCCATAGATGCCCGCCTGAATATTGAGGTCTGATGTCAAAGTATCGAGCACCTTGTTCAAGCTGTCCTTTGATAGGCAGAGACTGACAAAGAACGTAGGGATCAATAACGCCACCAGGTATATCACAGTGAGACACAGTTGACATGCCAGAGTCATGAGTGCCCAAAATGCAAATCTGCGACAATGGCCGTTGGCCCAGGGTGTTTCTGTTCTGCTGCATCCAATCCATCGGCGGATTTGATGAGTGAAAATCACCCTGCTTTCCAGAAAGAAAAAATGTGACGCTTTCGTCATGGCGCCACCCAATCTCAATCTTGGACCCGCGTGGATTATTAACAGTCTCCAGACCGTCGAGTTGAATCCATAGTCTTTCAGGCTTATCAGCAACATGGACTGAGAAGGTACATTTTGTGCCCTCCAGTGTGTAGGTGGCTGATCCACTCGTGTCTTTGCGATTCTTCAAAAGATCTTGATTGAACTCGGCGTACACAGCCGGTATGCTTCCTGCGATCAAATTAGGGGATGATTCCGCCAATTGGAATGATGATTGGAGGCTTACCTGCGTTGACGGACTCTGGAAAGTCCCAGCAGTCCATCTGATAGCTCTTTTGGTCATTTCTCTTCCATCGATACGGCGTACCGTTGACAAGATTGATGTAGCCGCCTTCACCCATTGTGTCTGGAGTGTGAGGTTGAAGTGGGTGATGAAAGCTGTAACCTGTAGCTGTCTAGTGCTGTTTAGAGAAGAGGGGTATTTGGAATTTATGCATATAAGCGAGTATGGTCGAAGCGAATTAGACTCTTGTTTACTTGCGGCAACTAGTGGGGAAGGCTAAAGCCAAAAACATCCTTAGTACCGGTAGTTTACTACGCAAGAGGCTAGCTGTCCTAAGAAGTTAATAATTAAATACATTGCTAGCACCCAGAGTGCCTGATGCTGAGTTCCTCCGAAACTGCTGTCAAAGCAGGATAGACCAAATGCTTTAGCTCACGGTTGGTTCCAGACTCAAGCTACTATCGAAACCCTCTTGCCCTTGGCATAGCCGCATCCTGTACCGAAGTCATTGGTGAGATAGAGTAGTCCTGGCCACTAATGCCGCCGTGAGACTCCTTATGGTGGTATTTCGGCAATGGCCCATCGCATCCCTGCTATATCGTACGTAGGCTCGGTCGTAAGAGTTGTTTCATGAAGATGAAATAGGCTTTCGTGACATCGTTGCGATAAAAGCAGCCAATGCCGCCTCTGGCTGATATGCTGGAACCTCATGGCCAGCCTCAAAGACCCTTAGCCAGCTCAAATTACCGGAAGTCTTGTATTCACCATATTTCTTTCCGTTGACCGTATATGACTGAAGGGGAGCTGAGAGGAATGCGGGCTTGGCGATAGTGTTGAGTGCTTTGTAGTTGCCCATCCAGTTGCAAATCCAATCTGGACATTGTCAGAATGTGTATGTTACAAGACTGGGGCCGCGTTGACTTACCGGCATCTCCGGCCCAGATGAGGACAGTGATGTCAGAATCGATGACCTGCGACAATGTATGTAGGAACGATCGGCCACCTTGATAAAACTTGGTTAGTCTTGAGTGGTAGAAGACAAAGGGTTTTCTCAGGACGTACGATCACCGCTTGCTATGAACTTGTTATACGGCGCGTTTGGACATTCTCCATAGGTGGACTGAGCGCCAATGGCCTTCATGACAGCCGATGATTGAAGATATGTGGCGTACGTGCTGGGCGGAAAGGCGTCGTCACTAGGGCTTCGGATATCGTATACGTTGAAGTCTGCTGTTTGTTCCAACGGACTCTCGATGGCCGAGTTACAGACGTCATCGGCGTTTCCGCATGCGTTGTCGTTGGCAGTAAGGCCTGGGCACTGGGCAAATGCCGGGGCACACTTCTTCTGGTAAGTAGATAGATAGGTGTTGGCCTGGCTCGAGGTGATGAGCTTTCGGTAAGTGTTATTGGCGGCGTAGTTGATATACTCCTTGTATTGGATGGCTATGGATTGATGTCAGTCCTTTAGATCGACGATCATTCCATCCGTTTAAATAAGGCTTACCTGGATCAATCCATCCGTTATTGATACCCAGCGCGACAAGGTTAATCTTCTCTCCCTTGATCGTTCCGGCGTCAATGGCGGCATTCTGCTGCTCAAAATAGAACGCAAATTCAGGACCGTAATGACCACCATACGACTCAGTGAAGATGCCAAAGTCACGGTTCTCATATTCAGGGAACTGAGCGTAGAAGGCCTGAAGAAGATTCCACACCCTTGGAGCTGCTGCCAGGGTTGAGGTAGCGTCGTCGGTACCGTAGCTGAAACCAGTGCCAATAGGTTGATCGACGTATAGCTTCGAAAATTAGTTGAGCACGCTTTCCAAACAACGCATTTGTAAGCTCACCATGTTGGCAAAGGTGTTCCACGAATAAGGGTTCAAGGTAGGCTTGGACCCTCCCTTGTTGAAAGTACAGGGTCCATTTTCTTGAAACAGGCCGATCATGGAACTGCAACCGGGCCCACCATTGAGCCACAGGGCAAGAGGGGCAGTAGTAGCACTTTTGCGGGCCTCAAAGAACCAAAAGAACATGTTCATGTTGGTCCCTTTAAGAGTTGTTAGTGATGCGAGCCGCGCGGATGGCGATTGTTATATGTGCTTACCGACGGAAAAGTAACCGGAGTGCTGGCCTACTCCAGGAGTCGTCTCGCATATGCCAGAGTTGGAGACGATCTTAGTCTGAGACCCAGTGGCAGCATGCTCAAACACCTTGTACTTGATACCGTTGTCATTGAGAGTGTATCTCTTGTCCAGACTAGCCGCAGGGGAACTCTCCACATAGCCAATAAGGCTGAGTGTGGTGAGAATATTAAGCAAGACTGCCCTCATTTTGGACTGAATGTAAGGAAAAGGTCGTGATGGTTGATATGGGAGTGAACCAAATGCCAAGATGAACGAGTCGAGCTGTAGGCTATTTATATTGCCAAGTCTCGAAGACGCATGGTCCAACTTTTGGTTTACCCCTACCCGGTCTCTACCTCATAGTACCTCGTGAAAAGGCAATGGTGCTAGTAGTGGAGACGAGGATATCTTGTGACGTTTCATCCTCGGTTTAGTTGCTGTACTTAGTATATCCGAAGGCAGTAGCCAACTAATCCCGCTATGCCTCTCAGTCCGCCTAATTCTTATCTGACGATTGAGAACCTCTGACACCTTCCTATTGAAGCCGCAGTCCTTTTGCAATCGCAAAGGTGCCTACAGAGTTCCGAATGATCTCTTGTCCAATCTCGGGGTCGACTTAAGGTGGGGTATTCGATGCCAGGGTCATGCTAGTCTTGGCCAATCACTGAGATGATACAAACTCTTTAACATACCAGACGGCGTGCCATTCGGCTGCTGATTGTGATTGGGTTCGAGAAAAAATATAAAACTATCATGCTCATGCACAGCCTTGTGACTCTGACCATTAATGACAAGCGTCCCTCTGAATCAAGACCATGGAGCGGCATAGAGCCTTGAGGCATTGACAATCGAGTAGTGCGATCGACGGCCCGGGTGACGATCAACCCCGCTCTTCATGTGCCGGATTGTATGCTTGTACTGCATTACAAGTGATACAATCAAAAGTACTGGAGAAGCTTGTTTTCTAAGGCTTGAGTCACTTTAAGACCCTGACCTTCCAAAATAAGCGCTCTGCCCGAGGCGGGACCCGTGATATCACGGCAATTCAAAGCCGTAGTGTGGCGATGAGCACCCTGATTGTTGCGATTTAGTGGCTGCGCAAGATCTTAGGCTTATCCCGCACCCCTGTCACGTATTTGCCGAACATCCGATAGCTCGTCTTATCACGAACCGACTATACCAGATACGAGACCAGTCGGAGTAACGTGATGTGATTGGTCGGTCAGGATTATCGTCTTAAGGCCCTGGGTGCTTTCGAGCCGAACCTTAGGTGCGGCCATCTCAAGGTACCTATTTTACGAGCCACGCTGGTAGTAAACAGAAGTCTCAAAGTTGATCTTGCAGAGAAGAGAGTGTGTGTTAAAGCACCCGGGGCCTGAAGGGGATATAATGTCTTCGTTCCGTTATGAGGTATTATTCATTGTGTGCAACATAATATTTCAACTCTCCATGCAGTCACTTGTTAACTTGACGGCGTGAAGCTGGGACTGCAATTTAAAAGATCGTAATTCAAGCTGGATTAACAAGATTCAGGTCCAGATTATCAGTGTCTCATCTTATGTCATCCTAAGTAATTAAATTAAATCGAGATAGTTTCATGGGATATTGAAAGCGTAGCTTTTAACCTTCTTACCCGAGACCTGCCAGAGAACTGCTTAGTCATCGAGCAGCACGTGAACTCTCGGCTTCACCTTAAGCCCTATCAGCAGATGCAGCCTTATTTATTGGCAAGATCTAACCAAGAGGAAAGATCTCAATCCAATTGACTTCATTTCTTTGATTCTGGTTCAATTCAAACGCCTTTTATTACAGTTCCGCTTATTCGTAAGATAAATCCTCGAAAATCTAATTGAGATTTAAATAGTATCAGGTCCTAATCCTGAGTCTGGTGAGGAAATGTGGGAAATGGTAATCGGTCGTTAGACGACATAGAGAAAGGAGTGAGATCATCTTTCGATATGCATTGCATAAAGATGTTCGAGCTGGCAGCAGGCTAGAGACATGGTAAGATAAGGGCCTTTTCGGAACCTAGGAAGACTAAGAGCTTTTGGGATTTGAGAATGGCGATAAACTGTAAAACTAAGGACGCAATAGACTTCTGAATGGTCCTTTCTGTGTCGGCGTCGCTGTTGATGTCGTCCTTTGTTTCTCACGCCCTGGACACTTCTCTCACCATATTTCTAACTCCACTCTGGCATTATTCGTTTGGCATGCCAACAGAAGCCACCAAAAGGTCGATAACGTATCAAAGATTCGATATTTTCACATAAGCAAACCATATTCCCTTCTACTTTCTATAGTTCTAAAGTCCCGATGGGTGTACCGTGTGTTCAACGTTTTCTGGTTGAGGTCAAGGTCATGGAGACAAACTCTGGTATATGCACGCAAAAGATACATTCAGGTCCTCGTAGGTTGACTAATGATTCATCAACAAGCATCGGATGCTACCTCACACAAAACCAAGGTTCAAACTCTAGCCGAGTCAAGTAAAAACGCAGCGCCCTCCCTTTTCAGTACTTGGAGCCTCAACATGACTCATCAGGTAGCCCTTTAGTCCCCAAAGCTAGGCCGAACATCAACTATAATTTGATTGGTAGGCTGTTTAGGTTCTGATCTAATTGGTTGAGTGCCTGTAAGCATGATGACCTGGACCAATCACCTATCCCTGCTTATCCGACGCATGAGTAAGGCTTGAACCCCGCAAGTAAGATTCCGCATCCCTCATTTTCTCGCATTTCTCCTTAGTATATTTCATCCAGTCTTGTCACCCTATCCACTCTTCATGTGATACGAGATGTTCAAACTCTGGCACTTAGTCCCTCCTATTAGCAAACATGTTCGAGTTTGTAGTCTCGCCCTGCTCTGACCAGGTTCAAAACCGTCAGCATCAAGGGAGAACCAAACAACGCCCCGCCCGACGCAACGTCCAGAAGCAAAGTGGAAGACAAAGGCATGACCCTGACGCAAGCGCTGTCGCTCGACTGCATGAATCAAACTTGACCAATGCCATTACTGCGGCTTACCCTACCTCGCTGGCCAACCTCACCAGGACCCCTTTTTCTGCGCTTTCCTGCCATCTTCTGGATCCGTTCGATACACTGTGCGAAAGCCCTGAGCGACTACGACAGCTTTTGAGACATCGTACGGGCCCGCCTCCCCACCCGCCTTCTGACATGATCATCGTCTAACATGTTCCGCATAGCATCAGCCAAGTCTGCCGGGGAACCGCTGTTTCGAATTGACCAACGAACCGATCTTGTTATGTTCCAGAGCTTTCATCTAGATGGTGGCCCCACGTCGTTATTTGTTGACAAGGCATTGTTCCATGCTCTATCTCTTCTCCTGGCTCTAGTAGCCAACAATTACCAGCCTAACTGTGAGACTATGCATCATCGCGGTCAGGTGCTCATGTCTCTCAATGTAGATCTATCCCAATCTCACGGCATCACACCATCGCTACAAACCATCATAGCCATCCTCATGTTGATAAGCTACGAATATCGAGTGCAAGACAACTGGTTTGTTCCCGCCGCCGCCGCTACGCATATCCGTGGCCTTCAAAGTATCATCAATCAACGCAGTACCTCAACCAGTGGGTACAATCACGAACACATCAAACAGATTCAGCGTGCCTTGTTCTGGCAGGATATAACCTGCTCTTTAGCGACCGGCACACCTCGGCTCTTACAGTTCGACAATTACGATGTCCTCGCTCGCTTGCGGGAGAGCCAGATCTACCGTAGCTACTTTGTTTTGCCGCAAGGGTTCCTGATGCATATTGATGGGTGGCCAAAAAGGTCCTCTGTCGTATTCGAAGACCTAAATGCATTATGTTACTTTGTGGACAGAATGCATACCCAGAAGACAACTTCAGTCCACTTAGTTGAGGATGACATGGGCATTGAGACCGCTTCAATACGGCTGATGAAGGATGCAGATGACGAGGGCTACCCATTATGCAACAGCCAAGCCAACTTGGAGGTTCGGCTCGTAGATCTTCTCAGCGAAACGACGAGGGGTGCTTCACAGAAGCAGCAAGACCTGCTATACAGAGCGTGCCTTTTTTCGGCATATCTCTGTACATACAGGCTTTCCGCTGGTTTCTGGGAAGGTTACTTTTGTCCGGAAAAATGCGTCACAGAAATACTCAACTGCATGACAGACTTTACAAGACATATGTCGCCGTTGAGTCTTGCGCCGGACATCTCGTTTTGGTTGCTACATGTGGCTGGTAGCCTCACAAAGAACCAGCATAGTAACATCCAAGCAACAATGTTGGTGCAACGCTATCGATGCTTCTACCCTACTGCCTATCATCAGGACTGGGAAGTGGTGGAGATGAAATTTAAGAAGTTCATATGGTGCGAACACGCAATGAAGGAGTCCCTTCATAAGTTCTGGCAGCAATGCCAAGATGATTGGCATCAGGGTTTCTGTGGATGACAGACTAAGCATATCACCTTTGCCACTTAGTGGACACTATTAGAGATCGTATTTCACAGCCTAGTCAGATCTTTGGAATGAGGTCGCAATACGCAACCAATTAGCTATGTGCCGGAAGCCGAAGGATCGCTTTAGCGGGGTTTTGGCCAGAACTCAAGAACAAGACTAGACCAAAAGGTCACTAGAATTGTAGTACTTTCACCAATTGGTGTCTCGGGCCTTCGCTAGCATGGTATCTAATCAACAACGCTTACGAGTCCCCCGTTGCTGCGGCTCAACGCTCAGACCCACTACCTCACGATGTTTTTCGATTAAAGGCTGCCTAGAGTCAGACTTCGCGATCATGTTAGTATCACTTTCTCTCTCGTATGATCAAAAACGTCGCATACCATGATTTCCAACGGCGGATACATCATTCCTCCCAGTCAGTCTTCTGATCGAAGCTCTGATTCTAGCCCTAGCCCAAATGCCAGGGTCAAAAGACACAGACGATGCTTAGCTCATGTTGGAAGGCATTATCTCAAGTATATTATTCTTGTCTTAGTCTTCGGGTTTGTCTTACCATTTTCAACCCCCCTTCTTCCAGGACTGACAGATACTCTAATCCAGATATATTGGTCAAACGGCATACTTAGTTTGGCTCACGAATGGATTGGCTCGCATCGCGAATGACCCTTATGACAATTTGTTCTATAACCTCAACCGCAACAGCCCAGAGATCTGGGATGACGAACGACAAGCCTTCCTTCGCAACGTCGATCTAGTTCCTGTCCATTCACACAACGATGAAAACCGTCATATCCCCCTGTTTGAGGCCCTTGGTTCTGGCTGTGTCAGTGTAGAGGCCGATGTTCACCTCAAAGATGATGATCTCTTGGTTGGACATTCTGCAACGGGCTTACACAAAGTCAACAACCTTCAATCAATGTATCTGGACCCAATCAAGAGAATCTTGGAGATGCAAAATCCTACCAAAGCGACCCGGCGAGGAGTTTACAACCGTGACCCTGACCAAACGCTTGTTCTTCTCATCGATCAGAAGAAGGCGGGTCAGGCACCTTTCGATAAGCTGAACGAGCTATTGCAGCCTCTGCGAGATTTAGACTTCTTAACGTACTGGGACGGCAATGAAAGGATCATGCGGCCGCTTACGGTCGTGGCTTCTGGCATGGCCCGATTCGAGTATGTTATGGGGTTGAATGCCACCCATAGAGACATCTTCCTGGACGCACAGCTTTGTTGTCTTTTTGGTATCGACGACGATTATAGCAAACCTACCTACCAGTACAATCAGTCTAATTCGTATTTCGCATCAACCTGGTTTAGTAATGCTCGTTTGTATTCCCGTAACAGTCATCTCAAAGACAAATCAGCCGCCGATTTGGATATGTACGGTACCGATATCGACCGAGCAAAAGCCAGGGGCTTGCTGACACGATACTGGGATACCCCTTCAGAGCCATCCAATGTCAGAGATGTTGCATGGAGGTGGCTGGTAGACTCTGGAGTCGATATAATTAACATGGATGATTTGGGTATCGTCAGACAGAGAGCGAGGGGATGGGGAAGTATCAGACACATGGACAACGACGTGAAGCCTGAAGGGAAAGACTTGAAGTAGTTGTTACTGCACCTATGACATCTATTATTAGCACACAATTTGAATTAAGCCTTGATCCATTCTCTTTGATTACGGCATTGAATGATTATTGAACACCAGTGAACCTCTTTTGGAAACTCATATTTACAGAGGGTGTACTTACGTGAGGAAGCAGTTTCGATCAATAAATGCTTCCTCAAACGACAAATAGCAAATCGATACCACTACGATCTCATATCGTTTCCGCCGTTACTGCTGTCATTCATTAATATGTCCGATTCGCCTCAATCGTGGACACAGCCACGGTTGACAAAAGAGGCCTTCTCCGAGACAACTTGCCTAACTGCTTTCTAAACTCCCACCTTCAAAACCGATCCATTCTTTGTAATCATACCTTCGCCCTCATTCAGCAAACACATGTACTTATCTAGCAGTAAATAGCTGCGTGCGAATGAAGTATCGTCCCCCGGAATATAGTGGGTCGCTTAGTGCTTTACTTCTACAGCAAATTCAGGCGTACCATAGCTCTAAAATTTCACTAGTATTATCTTCTCCTGGCTTTATCTAGTTTCTTTCTCTCACAACTCACACGGGCTCTCCTGAACGTGTTGACTAAGACGCTCATTCCTGTAACTATCCGACCCAACTACATATTAATGTCACGGTAACAGTCAAGGGGTCTTCCAACATTCCCAACACAAGCTTAGTCAAGCAAGTTTACAACAGACATGAATCAACCGTGACAATCTCCTTGTTAAAGCCTACGCCTATCCGCTATCGAGATCTTGCATCTGTGGCCCAATACCCAGAACACTCGCCGAGCCCCGACTCCGATTAATTATATCCTCACCTCCACCAAACTGAACTAGTGTTCAAGTCACTTTCACATCTGAATGGTTACTCTGGAGATGCTGAACGACGTCGCTCCTCCTTCTCTTGCCGCCGTCCATCTTCAACCCTAGATGGCCGATCCTCGCAGATGCCATAATAGGTAAAAGCATGAGGCGCTTCATTGGGGGCAGACTTAGACTGCTTTGAAAAGACTAGTTCGCGACTCATCTCAAGCCTCAAGTAGTCGTCATCGATGAACTGAATATCCAACTTCCACTGTCCATCATCAGCTCCCAGTTGGTAAGTTCTCATACTGGTTTTCTCTGGGGGGGGGTAAATGCATCTAGTTGACAAATTGTGTCCGAGAGTAAGTAGATGTGCCCGAAGACTTGAGTCTACCTTGGGTCTGAAGTATCCCGGCTACCCCCCATTAGGTCGCTAAGTGAGTAGAATTCGATGTATTTCGTGGGTGTAACCTCGTAGGGGCAGTGCTTGACATGGTCGATGGACCAAAGTTGAAAATGTCTACCAGCAAGGGACTTGAGCGTAGCGAGTTTCTTTTGGGATGTAGCCTGTGCTTTGGCGATGACCTCTTTGACCTCGTTGACGTAACGCGACTCCAGTCCAAGCTCTTCTTTGGCTTGCTTCTCTTTGTTCCTCTTCTCGTCCCTCAATTCTCTCTTGCGCTGCTTTCGCTCTGATTTCATCTCATTATAGTAGACGTCCAGACCAGAGGCATTGCTGCCATAAGACGTATCTGACTCTTGGTCGTCTTCGCCATGGATGGTGCACTCGTCGTACTTGTCGAACTTGCAGCCTTTATCGGAGGCGCAGGAACATATACTTGAACACTCGGAAATGTCTTCGTCATAATCTTCGGGATGAATTGGCAAGTTGTCGTCTTCCCAGTATCTGGTGTGCCCGGCTCTTGCCTGTCGGGTTCTAGCAAGGTCAAAGACCCGACGGAACCATGCTGGCTTATCATCCCAGCCGTACATGGTGATGGACAACGGATTTTGGTGGTTTCCAGATAATGGTCCCTGACCAAGATGATGAGGACCCCCTCATTGTGATCAAAGGCTATGGATCGGGAAAAGGATGTTCCACGGGACATGACATCATGTCAGCCAATCTCAGCATATCCTATGTTGTCTCGGGCCGGGCTAGGTCCGAGCTTTGGAAGCCTGTTTTGGAGCTAGCTGTCTGTAAAAGCTGGAGATAGTTACCTATAACCTTAGAAGAAACAAAACTGTTAAAAACCTCATTCTGATGCTTAATTCGGTGAATATAGCTGCTCGTTATATGCCATCATTCGGGAACTTCTATAGGCCACGAACTACACGTGGTGAAGTTTTAGTATTTTCATCATCTTGTAGAAATGTATGTTTGAAGACTTGATGGGATTTTTGATCCAAAAGTCCTGCTGAGGAAGTAGATGTCCTACCGCCAACTCTTTCCCGGAGAGATCGCAGGGCAAATCTCCGCGCTCTTCCAAAAAGTACATCGGATGATTAACGATTGCTGACCAATGCAAGTCTTGCGGAATGTATATCTGGTCCAGTAGGTTGTCCATTTCCAATCTTAGTATTCCCATTGCTGCTATGTACGAGCAGGCCGGCTGGCTTGAGACCGGCCGCCTGCTGATTATTGGGTTGATTGTCAGGGCCTGACGCCGGTGTGTCGTAAAAAGTATTAGCAAGCTATTTCAATACGGACATCCATTAACTCGGTGTGCTCAGGATCGCTCTTGGTGTTTCGGTGATACAAGTCTTCCCTATCCGACAACCTCGAGCATGGCAGCGTCAGAGCCTCCAAGAAAGAAAGGGAGCATATCAGAGATGCGTTCCTTTCCTTTCTTGGTCAAGTCCTCAACGAGTCTAAAGTCCTCGTTACTGCTGAGACCATATCTTCACTATGTCCGCTGCGACACATTGAGCGAAAGGCTCTTGGCCTGTGTCGTTGGCTCTAGTGTGCTATTAGACTATAGTCTATAATCGAATTATACTCAATATAATAGTAACGCTCCCGCTTAAAACATGTCTTAGGGTCTGTGGACGGCCACTCGATGAATTTCAAAGCCTAACGCCTCTCAAATAGTGCCCCGTCCTGGTGAACAAGGAGTCGATTCGCCATTGTTTCAGTACCACAAAGTCGGAGAGGAAACTTGATCCTAATCTGTTTTTTCAAATCAGGTAATTTCCGCTTTTCCGGAAGCCAATCACAACGAGCTCAACCAGCCTGCTGGATCGACGACCCCCTCTGCCTAGGGCGTTAGCGCTGACTTAATCCATCCGACCTATAGAACTAGAGACTTTGAATGACTCATACTTGTCTATATTATGCTGACATTTGCTGGGTAACCCCGTGTGCTTCAGCTATAATTACATCAACTCTACCCTGCTATCATGGCTCAGACAGTGACCACGCAATGGGGAACTATCCTACTTCTCGGCGGATCAGGCCGTCTCGGATATTATGTAGCTCAAGAACTGCTTCGCCAGCCAGAACAGAAAACGATAATTTCGCTCAACCGCAGTGAAAGAGTCAAATATCCGTGCGCGGGCGTCAAGTATCGACAAGTCGACCTCTGCAACAGCACCGCCCTCCGCCAAGCCATGCTTGAGACCAAGCCCGCAATAATCTTCAATCTCGCCGCACCAGCACATGTAAATACGTTGACACCGAAATCTGAATTCGAACAGGTTTTCGTGCACGCACAAGATTTGATCCTTGAACTCGCCAAAGAAGTTGGCACCAAGTATCTAGTGACAGCGACATCCGCAAACGTGGCAGCAGGGGACGAGCATATCGACGTGGATGAAAGAGCGAGTTTATGGCCGACAGATTCAAAAGCGTTCGCATATTGGGTGCAGCGGGCTGAAGCTGAGCGTCGACTTCTTGCAGCTGACTGTACTGAACTGCAGACAATCTCTCTCCGACTGCCGCTTATCATTGGCGAGATGGACTACGCCTTCGTGCCGGCAGTGATCAAGACTTTGCGAGAAGGGAAGACTGCCGTGCAGGTCGGAGACGATACAGGGCTTATAGCCACGATCCCCGCGTCCGATGGAGCAAGGGCTCATATTCTTGCATTGAGAAGATTGATGGAGGCCGACAACAACGCTCATGGGGAAGCATTCTTTATTCCAGGGAAATACCCTATGTCTTTCTGGAGTATGTGTCATATAGTATGGCAGGAGGCAGGATGGAAGGAGGAAAAGACGCCAACAATTATACCAAGATGGCTTGCGCAGGCTATCGCGACTGTTACGGAGACCATTATGAGACCTTTTGGTGTGGAGCCGGCGCTGTCATCGCATACTATCAAGTTCATGTGCAACACATTCACCTACAACGGGGCCAAGGCCAAAGAGCGTCTTGGGTTCATACCGGAGCTCGATATTGAGGAACAGTTAAGGAAGAGCACGAGATGGTGTTTGAATAATGAGTCCACGTGACCCAAACATCATCACAGAGATAATTATATCATGTTTGGCCAATATAAATATTATTATAAGAAGACTTACTTTATTACAAATTACTTATTTAACTCTGACGATGCACCGAGAGTAGCCACCAGACGGAACATGATATAAACAGTGGACATACAGAACAAAGTCGATACATTTCCCTGCGAAGTCACTGCCCGAGTCAAAGGACTGCTAAGGAAGGCTGCTCTAGTTGTCGCAGCTACCTACCATCATCGCGTGAAGAGGATACTATAGAACCGCAGGATGAGGTCAAGGCCCAGTTGCCAGAGAGTCTCATCTGGAGCGCCGAAGGATTATATGGCGGCAGTCACGTAGATACTGCCATGGGTATGCCTCCTGGTGAGAATGGAACAGCCGGCATCTCGATACATTCCCAGGACGCTATCTCCCTCCCCACGATGCGATGTCAGCTTACAAGTATTATCCCTGGACATGCGGCAATTCAAGACTTGAAATCAGGGCTTCGATTAACTCACGTACTATCCGATTTCTCAGGGAATCAAGTTGTGGGAACTTGAGAACTGGAGTATTAAGGTCGAAATTCGATTGTATCAAGTTGATCGAGTGGGAGGTTCAAGTTACTCCTATGTTGTCTTCAGAGAGGAGCACGAGGACCAAAGCGACGTTATCTGGTTGAGATTAAGAAAAGAGTTGCTAGGATTCCGCAAGAATGTAACAGTGCGCATCCTATCATATCTAGTAACCGTCGAGCGTTGGATGGAGTTATTATTGGGCTCGATACAGGGGATTGGCGGCAATCCATAGATGGTTCAAGGATTGCGGGTTGCCGGGGCGCCCTATTCCCTAAAGGTGATAGCACCAGTAGACTATACTTTGTCATGCCGACTGCCTAATCAAAGTCATTCAGATCAGTAGCCAATCATGGCCCGAAGCCAGGATCCTGTCACAGCACGTGACTAAGGGCACTCCAAGTACCTTTTCTCGATCGACAACCATTTCTTTCATTGGCTCGCTTTTTCGGAAAAACTCTTCGCCATCTCATCACCCCACACAATCCCCCACGGACGGGCGCCACAACCAACAACGCCCGGCCACAGCTCGAGCCACGACGACTCGGAAATAATCATCTTCCCCACAACCATATTAACGATCAAGCACTCACCAAAACCTTTAGGCAATTTCTTAGCGACCATTAACCTTGAGGTGTGTTTGTCTAATGATAGCAACCTGATCACTTTTGCACTTACCCAAAGGTCAGGTATTGTCCAGGATGCTTCTACTTACATCGGATCGATAGCAAGCCATAACCAAGACCTCTGAATCATGTTGAATGGCTGTACTTCGCTGGGTCACGTCGCACTTCTTCCATGAAATAATCCCAAGTAGAATATCGCTACGGATAGGGTTGGAATCTAAAACCACTCCCTCAGCATGTTGTCTGGCTCAGAAGAAAAGCGCCCCATAGATACCCTACAGAGTCGCGTCAACAATTGCGACTTGGCTTCTTGTGGCAGCAAGCTTGACGAATCGTCTTGCGATGCTTATACCAATAGATCCACGTATGATGTGTTTATAAAAGTTCCCCTGGTGATATAATATCTACCCCTCCGCACCATGGCGCCCATCAGATAGCACCGAGAACGGGGTCCAACCATGACTATCTTGGTGGGTTTTATGCCTTCTTCACCAAGCCCAAGTCAATTCCTTCCTGCGGCCCACTGATATAACTTCCTGGAGATTGAAGAGGACTTCACCGTGCTTGACTGGACGAAAAGAATAGGTCTAGTATGGCTGGATGCAAAATCTCATCGTGTCGAGAACAAGTGAGGTGGGAAGTTAACTAAGCAATTTTGAGTCGTCAAAACCGTTCATAGATGCCTGGCATAAGTACCAAGTTTTGGTGTTCAGCGTGATGCTTCCTCGAAAAGATAACTCGCAGCTAATAACAAGTTAGGCGCAATTAAACCCGCGTGTGGAACAAAGATGGGGATGCCATTGACAGCCAACAGCACAGCCAATCCCAACATATCCCTCATGTGCCCTTGTGTTCTTGGCGGGAATGAAGCCCAGCGGTGGAAATACTGCTACAAGGCGATATACAGTTGTTTATTACGCCGACTAGGGTCAAGCCCGTTGACAAAGCTGTTGTTGTCGTGTATCTTGGATGCGAAAGCATCTTACATCTCTCAGAGGTCCCTCGACTCAGCGGATCGTGTACGGCACAGAGCGTGCTGGGAGCTGTTCGCCTTAGGCACGACTTGTAAATTAGTAGATGGGTACCGCAGTTCTGGCTCGATCAATCCGTGCGGCCTGAACAAAGTTCACAATAAGGGGAGTCTCGAACTCATCCGCTTGTTGCAGAGTCATAGTCATGTTGCGCGATGAAGGTCTGGGGACTCATGTGCCATCAGCCACCTCATCATATCTAATACGTGGCCAATTAGGTATAGCAGACCCCCGAAAGCATGTCTCGCGTCGGAGGCTGCTAGGTATTTGCGTGATCACGACGTTATAGCACCATATTGTAAGGGTGAAAGGTGAGGCACTAGTCATTGGCCCCGCACATCTCAACATGGCGTGGTACAAAGCGCACCACGATTGGTTCCCAAGGTGCGATTTCGTCAATGAAAGGACTATTCTGTCACTCATTGATGTCCACTCAATCACTCACGCCAGTTTGATCGATGATCGACGCGAAGTCATCGCAGTGATATGCCCCATCGAGAATACAAGCTTCTGTTGTTGAGGCAGGCCTCTCTTATACTTTAGTGGCCGAAGAGCTTCTTGACACAGTATATCAAAGCTCTGTCAACTTGATGAGTTAGTCCCATTACCTCGAGATTTTATAGAATGTGTATTTGGTACTGGTATCGTGCTCTGGAAGGCAGTTTGTTGAATCCCTACAACACATGTTGACTCCATGGTTGATTTAGTAAATCGCATTACTTAAAGGTCGATCGAATAATTCGTGCGTCGCATGTCAGGAAGCAATTGAGCAAGTTGTCCTATGTGTCTTCTATGACAGTGCAACTATACTTGGCGAGTTTGGGTGGTCTCTAACCCTAGATTTCCGTAGCACGACGTTCGGTGTTGGTATTAAAAGGAGTGTCCCCTAATCGGTTTTCTTGTCAACATAAGCATCATTGTTCTGAAATCCTTCTAGATAGGCCACATAAGCAATAAAAACGCCAGTATGTTTACCCTGAGGTGGTTGAGTCTTCTCGAGAGACGAGTAGGAACTATCCCTGAGCCTTAAAATCTTTGACTACCGTGCGGTTTGTCGAAACGTCGTAGTTGACTCGGGATTCTTACGCCCCTTTTGTTTTGCCATCCCACCCTACCTGCCGTCGTCTGTCTACTATAAAGAATGTAATCGATGTAGTCTAAAACTAAAGGGGTTCGATGCCACTCCCAATAGCACACAGTCTGCCGCTTATACTGTTGCTGCCTTCCCTTCGGTGCACCCTCGAAATGTATATCAATGATAATCTTCTGATGTCTCCCATAACTTTTGACATTTTGGAAAGTCATTAACACCACCTAAACCCAACACCGTTGACAAGTTCGACACTAAAGAATCAAACTCACTGGTGCTCATGGCTAGACGCGCAGCACCCTTACCAAGCGCCTCGACTCTGCAGATCATTCTCTTCTTGAGTGATTTAACCGCAATAGTAAGAGTTAGTCAGTAAGTAATTAACTTCAGTATACTAGCCACTTATAGGATTGCTATTAACTCTAGCCAGCTAATAAGGCCACATACTCGTAACGCAAGACATTATGCTGACCCTTAATTCCAGCATTGTAATTACTACAAGAGCACACTCCTAGGAGAAGCTAAGTGCGTCTCTCACAAAAGGGTATTGTCTTCCATTCATGCTTTCGGTGGAGCATTGAGCGATATGAGATAGATAATTCTGAGCTATCTATATAGCGACTCTTATTAGTACTAGACTCAGAGCGGTTATTGAAGTATCTTTAGCAAATAGCTTAGAATCCTCTAAAGCGAAAAAAGCCAGACAAGTTAGAAGTTCACTTGAGTGGTATTGTATCAATCTTAATTGCCTTAGTGATTTAAGTAAAGAATTGCACTCAAACCGTCTTATTATAGATAATAGCTCTTTATATGCATAATATTGTATATAAGTTACTTTGCCTCCATCTTCTTACGCACGGCTAGTACCGTGACGCTATGCTTGCTACGGATAAACATTTCTAGTGCCAGGTACAACTGGCTTTTGTTGTCGTTGCTCAACGTGATTGATTGTGGATCACAGAACTTCTTTGAGAAGTTGTTAAGTAGCCGTCCCATTTTACTCAATTCACTGAGTAAAATGTGGCCAATCATGCGTTCCCTGTTCTCCGAGTCAAGCTCATAGGCCCCAATCGTCATTGGGGGCATGAAGAGCCCTGGTCCTTCACCTCCCTCCTGCGGCATGTCGGTGTCTTTTGTGGACATCCCGTCCAGTTCATCATTGTCAGGAGATTCTACTGGACTGTCGAAACCACCTTCGACTGACGTAGTGGTGGTGGTGTTTCCTCTAGATCCATGGCAGTTCTGCAAAACAATATCGTGCCAGGACAAGATGCGCAGGATCGCGGCTGTGACTAATAGTGCGACGTTATCGCTAGGGGCGCATGTGCACAAAACAGTCTTAGATAGGCAGGAGAGGGCAGATCGGCTGGCTGTGAGAACGTTCCCGAGATTCTGTGAGGTCTTGGGCTCTCCACGACAAGAAAACGAGGGCAGATCAAGTTTTCTCAATGTTGTCATGAGATCGGCTTCGCAGTGTTGCCGGTTTGTGGTTGACCTTTTCAACCCAGGACCCATGTTATCAATGCTGGCTACACTGCTGATACCCGTGTCCGTGGACGGTGATGCTCCAATGCCGCTGGTCTGGGGAAACAGGAGGGTATCCATTCTTTCCAAGCCTTTGTTCATATTGCGATCACCGGCCATCGCCTCCATCTCTGACAGCCAGATCAAATTCATGTTCTCAGGGGTCACCGACTCTGTGCTACAATCACTAGCCAACAGCTCGACGAGGTCAGGACAAGGACCCCAACCATCAGCCTGACCAAGCAGCGCACTAGCATCCTTGCTCATCGCAGATGCGGAGCCACTATTCATTGGCAAGAAGGGTACGGTGCTAGTCCATTGCTCGCCTTCGGTATTTGTTGTGGAGAGTGTCCTCTTCCTCGACCGTTGTGAAGGACTGTAGCTGCAGATCTGGTTGCGACGCACGCATCTCTGGCACCAAGGTTGCTCTTTTCCGCACCGCACTTTAGACTTGGCGCAGTTGTCGCAGCTTTCGCGGTAGTTCTCTACCCGGCGGCGATTGGAGTCCGCAGGGTTCATGTGGAGAGGATGTGGTGTGTACGATGTATATGGTATATGGGTTCTAGCGCAACCTGAAACCAGTGGGTACAAGACCAGACGATAGCGAGCGTGAATCAATGGAATACTGTAGGACTGTTCTCAGCTCCAAATCAAGGCTCAAGTTACTTGGATGTCGTCGATCTTGCAGGGCTTCATGTTCTTTTTATTCATCAATGAGTATCTCACGCCACTACACTTGATCTTGAATGGGGGATCACAATCTACGTAGAATCTGACAAGGCGATTTGCCCTAGACCAAGTTATCATCTCAGAGACCTCATGGGACGCCGTACATGCACGTTTTTTCCTGCATGGTCCAAGCCAAGTAAGCGCTGCTCAGCTGTATACGTCATGTTGCAGGCTACTTGTTTACCCTCGAACTTAGGCGGACAAACACCTTGACTAGTACAGATATGATGCTTCAAAAGATCCCTGTAGCCAATGCAGAAAGAGACAACAATGTGTTTTGCGTTCGGCTCGCTAAAAGACCTTCCATACTCGTCAATGATTTCAGCTACCCCTGGGCTATCAGCATAAGATCTGCAAGAGTTTACCGACCCCAATCTTTTTGACCAGTCAATCAAGAGCATCAGCTCCAGCCACAAGGAAAATGTTGGGGCGATACGAAAACCCCAAAAAGCGCTCTGCATGTCAGATCAGATCATGGTCGTGTTGGCTGCACAGGGGTAAGGTAGAGCGGAATGGATAATTACCAGAAGGGCTTAGTTGACATGTGATATCCATGCTTGCTTCCGCTTCCGCGTTGCCACGAATCATCAGCTTCGTTGACTGTAAGAACGACCATGTCTCTTTAGAGGCTGTAAGACTGATGGGGCCGACCCTCCAACTTGTTAGACCAGTTACAACTAATCGCTAAGCGGAGATTTGCCTCTGGCTGGCATATGAGTTGGAGGGACGGACGCAGCAATCTCATGGCCTTTAGAGCAATAGTGCTAAGGTGCTCGGGTCTCATGCCCGGCCCGGGCCGTCCTGTGGTCGGTCCGAACTAAGCCCCGACTCATCGAGTCCCGATTCGGCATTGTCATGCAGAATCGGGGAGAGTAAGCCAAGTGATTAGACGAGAATAATCTCCCCAAGCCTCCACTTCCTTCATCAGGCAAGAAAGATGAAATATGACCTTGCAGCCATGGCCAACCGGATCTTCTTGACACACCTCCCTGCCATCACACGCAACCTTAGATCTACCGTTCCACTGCACAACCATTCCTCAATCATATCATCCCGCACCATGGTGATTGACTCTGCTGCAGCAGCTTATCGCCATGAGATGATGCCATTCCATCCCGCGCAAGACGCAAAGGTGGACGGCTATCCGGCACTGAGTAAGCTGAAGGAGGCCGTCCCAGATCTCAAGATCTACACGCGCCACTCGCCTCGCTACGAAATACTTCGCGGAGTATACAATAAGCTTATTACGGCCAGACCCTTGGCAATTTGTCGGCCGACCTCAGTGGGTCAAGTCCAAGACATAGTCAAAACTGTCTCGGGATTGGGTCTCCCACTCGGGGTTCGCTGTGGGGGTCATGATGTCTTCGGACGCGGGTGCATTGCAGAATCGGTCACTATCGACATGCGAGAGTTAGACACGCAGGATCTTGCCGATAATAAGAAGACAGTCACTGTTGGCGGCGGCATCACCAGCAAGAACCTAGTAGGGTTCCTAGGCTTACACGACCTATGCACCTCCAACGGCTTCGCTGGTGAAGCTGGGTGGACATCGTGGGCATCGTGGGGAGGTTTTGGTCCCCTGGGTGATTATGTCGGCCTGGGAGTGGACAATATTCTCGGTGCAAAGGTTGTGACGGCCAATGGCGACTTCGTACAGGCTGAAGGAGAGCTCCTGTGGGCCCTGAGGGGTGCGGGCGGGAACTTTGGCATCATTGTAGAGACCACGGTTCAGGTCTATCCTATGTCAAAGATCCTGGCTGGCTTCATCGTTTGCCCGTGGGGAGAAACTGCAGAGGTTCTGCAGCGTCTGCAAGCCCTGCTCGATGCTGATGGTGGCATCCCCGATGCTCTGTGCCTGCAGGTAGGGTTCACCAGAGGAGACTGGGGTCTTGGCATGGCTGTGACCTATTTGTGGCCAGAAACCAAGACAATCGGGCCTGCAAGTGACAAATGGCTGCAGAACCTGAGGGACCTTGGCACGGTCGTAGTCGATACTGTCCAAGAGAGTGAGTTTGCCGAACTCCGATAAATCGGATGCTTGAGATCAGATTAGGGTAACAGTGCAGCTGACACGACTTTAGCGACGTTTCACCACTTCCAGAAGGACATTTCCAGCGCTATCAGCGACCCCGTCAACGTCACGTCTCGGCACGTTAGCATCCCCAAGTTTACCGGCTCAACAGTCGCGCAGCTAATCGACGCCTGCGAGGCAATGCCTGCCGAGGCTGACTGTTCCATCACCAGCACCATCGTTCACGGGAAAGCGGCTCGACCGAATGCGGCATCCTCTTTTGGGACCCGGCGGCCCCACATCATGTTCCATATCAATGCTGTTGCCAATGATCCCGCTGACGAGCAGATAGCTGTTGCCTGGGCGAATCGTCTTGTTGATGATATTGGAGCAACGGGCGAGAGCATCGGACCAACCTACGCCAGCTTCATGGAACCGGGGAGGGACCCTGCGATATGCTATGGTGCTAATTGGGGACGGCTCAAGGCTGTGAAGAGGGATAGCGACCCGGATGATGTTTTTAGATACTCGCACGGCCATGTTACGGTTGATTGAGCTACCAATAGGTCGAATGCATAGTATAGGTCCTGTAGAAAGCCTCATTAAAGTCGGTATGTTTCTTTTTATTTTGCACGATGGTACGAAAGTACCCAGAAAGAATTCAAGTGTCAACCAGAGCTACCAAGTTCAGTAATACACGTGAAGTCAATGTAACTCTGAAATAGCTTAGCCTTGCATAGAACGCAATCAATTTAATAAAATCTAACAGGGTTTTAGATGCAGAGTGCTACTCTTGTAATAACCAACAACCCCGGTTTATGGTTTCCCCCGGTTACCAACCTTTCTACCCACACTTACCTGAAAACTCAATATCTTATTCCCATGCCACAAATACCGTTCGTCTTCACGCCCTACTGTTGAACTAGTGTACAAATTCTCTGCCTTTCACGTTCTTCCACTCGATACCTAGAGATGGCAGGATGGCAAAGCATGCAGCACCGAGCCCTACATAGAAATAGCTCCGGAGTGCTATATTGTACTCAACAAGGACGTCGCTAAGAATATCGGCTGGTATAACATGACGCAATTGCGTAGCGCCTGTACCGACGAGGTGGTCTATGTCTAAACCATCGAAAGAACCTAGACGAGATCGAAGCTCATTGTTGAACACGGCTTGACCAACGCAGACAAGAACTGAACCGCCGAGGGATTGGGCAAAGAACATGAGTGACACACCGATTGGCACGTCTTTCTGTTCAAGCTCCACTTGAGCTCCTAAACTAGCAAGTTGCATACCTTGACCGATGCCAAGGCCAAGGATGATCTGATACCCGATCCACGTGCGAGTTGGAGTATCGACGACGAAAGTGGAGATGAGACCGCCGCCGACAGACATAAAGATGACAGACGAGAAGAATACGGGGTTGAACCACCCGATTCCGTTGATAAGGCCACCAGACACGATTGCGCCAAAGACGAGTGCCAAGACCAGAGGAAGTGTGTCGATGCCCGAAGTAATTGCGTTGGTGCCTCGGATGCCTTGAAACCAGATAGGCAAGGCTATCAGGAATACAATAAGGACGGCTCCGAGACAAAAGGCAAAAATGGTGCCCAACCACACATTTCGGAGCTTGAATAAACGAGGAGGTACGGTAGCATTCTCCTGCTGCCAGATCTGGATAGCAACAAAGCTAATGAGAAGCACACCTGCAAGCACAATAAGGGCAATGATTCGGGCCTCGCTCCATGGATACTTTTCTCCGCCCCACTGAAGGGCGAGAATGAGGCAGATAACACCAGGCAGGAATACCAAGTTTCCGAAGGGATCAAGCTGCTTAATCTGCTGCTGGATCGAGACAGACTCGTTGGTGGGGAATTTGGGGAACAGAACAATCAAGCAAGCCACGGCAGCTCCTCCCACAGGAAGACTAGAGAAGATTTAGTCAGTATGCGGTACATTGGGAGAAAGGGAGATAAACAGTATGGTACATGACTTACTTGATGTAGAAACACCACCTCCAAGTGACGTGATCAGTGAAAGCTCCTCCGATCAACGGCGCAATGACTGAGGCAATACCAAACACGGCCCCCATCATACCCACGTAACCTGCACGCTTGGACAGAGGTGTGACGGTGGTGATGAGGATGGTAGAGCCGGAATAGATACCAGCAGAGCCAGCGCCAGCAATGGCACGACCGATAATGAAGGAAACTGAGTTTGGCGCTACACCACATAAGAGGGACCCAAGCTCAAAGAGGAATATAGCAACGAGGTATACGACCTTTGTCGGGTAAAAGGTAAAGATGCGGCCCCAAAGGAGCTGAGTAGCAGAGCTGGTGATGAGGTAGGCGCTTGCATACCAGCTTATATCGCCGAGAGATTTGAAGTCGTCGGTGATACGAGGAATGGCGGTGGCGATGATTGTGCGGTCTAGAGCGACGAGGAACATGGCTACCATATTGGAGAGTATGATGGTAGCCAGTTTGAGGCCGTGGGGGTACTTGGACTCATCCTCAGCCTCTTCAGTCTTGGGTTCGGGGGAAGCACCATCTGGTTTGGGCGGTGTTTCGTCTGTTGCGGGTGTGGTGGCTCTATGTTCAAGCTTTTCCGCCTGGTCGTTGCTGTCTGCCATGTTGAGGAAGTGGTAGTCAAGTAAGCGCAAAGATTATAGATGAGGTAGCTCAAGCGGGTTGGGTTCGATAACGATTACAAGCTTGAGTTGACATATATGTTTGGAGTCGAGAGACTGCATTTAAAGCATGATCATTACAAGTAGGATACCTTTTGGCTCGGGCGAGATATCTCCCAGACGCGGAACAGACAAATCTCAGCGACGGAAGACTTGGCCGTCGTCGGGGGACTCACAAGCAGTCACAGTCGAAGATCACTAGAGCGGTCCCGTTCCCATGTCTCGGGCACTAAATACGCTAAGCTCGGGGCCGAGGCACTCTAAACCTTGACCGTCAGCCTTAATCGCGGTCCCGCGCGGAGAGATCTACGCCCCGCCACGGCCAATCGGTCGTTGCCGGTAGCTGATACTTGTGTAAGCATTATGCAAGCATATGCCTTCCAGCCTGTCTTGTTCTTTGATTAGAGACATTGACAACCCTGCTGCAAGTATTGAACTTTTGTCTGTCTGTATCTGGCCTTGATCCCTGTTCTCACTCCGTGGCGCGTTTTCTCTTTTCCCCGGCCCTCTCGGGCCAAGAATCATATCATCTCATCTCAATTTCTGATCCTGATGGTGGCGTCCCTCAAGGAAAAAAAAAAAAAAAAGCCCAACCCCACTCTTCTTAAGAATGAAGGGGAATTACGGTAGTCTAAGCCCTTCCCTGCTAACAATCGCCCGGCCCTGAGCTTCCAAATTCCAGACACACCCTGGTTCATCACCGTCCATGGCTGGAGACAAGATCACCAGACGACACTCGTGTGTCCCTTGCCAGCACCGAAAGATCAAGTGCAATGGTCAAACACCTTGCGCCCACTGCATCAGGACTGGTAAAGAATGCGTGCGTCTGAGGCTCTCGCCTTCCCAAGCTCGCAATGCGCGTCTGAATAACCGCCATCTCATGCCGTCACGCTCGGGAAATTCTGGTGACGATGGGCAGGTTATTATCAGCCGAGATCAGCGCCGTTATGTAGAAGAGTCTGCTGTGCACTACTCCAAATTGTACCCCGGATAGCCGCTAATACTGTCGTAGCAATAAGCTGTGGAAGGTTCTCGGCAATGAGGTGAGCCCAAATTTTCTCACCAGTCTCGAAGACCTTGCACTAAAGCTGGTGTTGTACTAGATGGAAGGAAAGGACCCAAGTCTAGCTCCGGACTGCGCTCCCTTGCAAACAAGGACTGGGAGACCGTGGACAGACATCAACCTCATCTTCGGCCGACAAAGACTAGACGCTTCGTCAATAGTGCACCCATCCCCTGTCCATTCTTTTAAGCTATGGCAGATCTTCATAAGTAATGTTCATCCTCTCACGAAGCTGCTCCATGGGCCATCGGTCCAAAAAGACATTATTGAGTCATTTTCTGAGCCTTCAGCGACCGTCGGGCCCACAGAATCCCTCATGTTCGCAGTATATCTGGTTGCGGTAGTGTCTTTAACAAATAGAACATGCGAAAATATGTTTGGCGAGCCGAGAGAGGTGCTGCTAGGTCGGTACCGCGATGCGACTGAGGTGGCTTTGAGCAGAATCGATTTCCTTAGGTCGACAGATCTCAAGGTGCTACAAGCTTTCACTTTGTACCTGGTATGAACTATGTTTCACTGCTATCTAAACGGCATACTGATGTTTTGTAGATGTCACTCCGCCATCTCTGCGACCAAGACATCTTGTGGCTTCTCACAGGCCTCTTGGCGCGCATGGGCCAGAGAATGGGTCTCCACCGCGAGAGTTCACTGAAAGATTTAGATCCTTTCGAGGCCGAGCTATCACGGCGAGTGTGGTGGCAGATAGTCATCCTAGACGGTCGGGCATCGCAACTAACAGGCGCATCTATGAGCCCGGACATGCAGCTCTATGGTGACACTCGGCAGCCACTCAACCTTAATGATGCTGATCTCGTCCCGTCGGTGAGCTCACTTCCATCGTCATTACCTGTAGCCACTGAGATGGTGTTTTGCTCGGTGCGCATCGAGATTGGTATGTGGATGATACAACAAAAGTGCCTCTTCAGCTCCGAGACATCATCGGCAGGAAAAGCAAGATTCTCAAAGGCTATTGACGAACTGGAGAGCCATATCGAGAAAAAGTACCTGGAAGATATGGACTTGGCTATCCCCATAAATCTGTTGACGACCTATCTCGCCAGGTCTGCAGTTTGTCAGTTGAGACTCTCTGTCTATCATCCCATCCATCGCCCACAGAGGACCTCAGATTTGTCCGCAGAGCAGATGGATATGCTTCTTCAGAACAGCCTCGAGGTAATCCGCTACGACATTCTCTCCCATTCTACCCCTTCTCTACAGTGCTATGTCTGGCACATTGCCAATTTCTTCCCCTTTGAGACTTTTGTTCTCCTCATCAGTACGTTGGCTGGGCGAGCGGCAGGCCCGACGGTTGATACTGCTTGGGACGTGATAGGCCAGGTCTATGAACACCACCCGTGCTTCGTCTCGGATACTGTTGATCCGCTGTACTGGGCTCTTGGAAATCTGACGTTGAAGGCTTGGAGACAACGAGTTTTGAGAATTAAGGCAAGCGGCATGCAGGTACCTCTGGAGCCCTCCTGCATAGCAGGTCTTGTCCGCATGCGAGCGATGTTGGGGAACCATTCCCAACAGACCCCTGCAAACGTAGATGGTGTTGAGCCCGAAACTCCCAAGGGTCTGCTTCAGACGCACGGGCCGTCCCCTGGAGGTGTTGTTTGCGACCCAAACGTCGCCAAGCAACCCTTTATTCAAGGAGATGTGAATACCACCACAGAAGAAGGATTTCTGGATATGATAGAGGGTGTGGATATGGACTGGGACTTTTGGCAGGGTTTGCTGGATGGTAACTCACACAGTGTGCGAGGTCGAGATGATCAAGAGATGTTTTATTCTTCATTCGTTCCCAATAAGACATAGAGTAATGCATGATATTCGGAAAATT
Organism: Fusarium stilboides; assembly: GCA_014822085.1. Classification (NCBI taxonomy): domain Eukaryota; kingdom Fungi; phylum Ascomycota; class Sordariomycetes; order Hypocreales; family Nectriaceae; genus Fusarium; species Fusarium stilboides. The sequence goes on from JAASAY010000166.1 coordinate 57,319, forward strand.
TGTTGTCATGCTACTAACGAGATCTCTTATCTTGCAGCGAGGACATATGAGGTTTTTTTTAGGTTTTTTTTTTTCCTGTTTAGTTTCTTTGTTGCGGAGGGAGTAGGGGAACAGTTGAACTACCCAAGACTCGCATAGCTGTAGGAAAGCATGAAATCTTAACCTATTTGTTCTCGCGAAAAGATCTCTGAACGTAAAATTTTGAGCTTGAATTGTCCGCGAAAAAAGAAACATACTGTACTAGAGTTCAGGCTGTAATTTAAATCCAGTCTAGGTGATTAAAATAAGTATTATTAATACTTACTTTAAAATAAATCAGGATACTTACCTTATAATCTTTAATCGAATTTATTAACTTGCTTAAAACACTTTAACCTGACCTACGTACCCGGAAGCTACTAACTAAACTTCCAGCCGGACCTATGCCGATAGTATGCGACTAGTCACATGACTTCTTATCTCCTTATCTACTCACTTACATAATCATATTAGTCATTGCCATTCCATCCCCTGCCCACACCATTCAATGCTGGGAACGCCTAAATTAAATAATTCTTGAAAATGCTGGTCGAGATTAGGATTGCTTAGATCCCCTGGTGATAACAGACATGCCAATCAAGAACTACAGCCAGCTTAACCTACACGCTCGGACCAGACAACGACACCAAGAGACAAATTCGTTTAGCATTACATTGTTCAAGGTATAGCTTTAGATCATATCATTTATCAAGTTGATAGCATCTGGGAATACAGAAAGCGACGAGTACATCGACCAACAATTAATTGAAAAGACAACTATGACAAGTGGACAAAAGAAGAAAATGAAAAACACGAGCTCACGACTTTCCCCGCCATCCTCAAGCACTCAAAGCCTTGGCAAGAAAAGCAGAAACAAATTCCGCATTGCGGCCTCTTCTCAGCATGGTAAAATGGTTCGCTTCTGGAATCCGGTCTGAAAATAAGCCCTCACTACCGCCAAGCAACATCTCCCAGCCGTTGAAACCAAAGTTGGTTCTGTTCTCCAGCAGCCAACGCATCTCACGTGGGTCATCATCACGATATTCCGGCCGAGGATCGTGAATGTTCTTACATACACCATCTTCGGCCCATAGAAGATATGTCTTTGGGGGTGCCGGTAGTGGTGATGTCAGTCCATGGTCTCCCAAAAGAAGACCTGCGGCCCAGGGAACTGACACGTACGCATCTAGAGCATCCACAAACGCCAAGAAATGGGCAAGAAGCCAATCCGGAGCTTTGGTACCGGTCCCCTCAGTACCATGTGGATTCTCAGCGCCAAAGACATTTTGGGCGTCGAGAAAATCGTACAGCCGCGGTGGAAGCTTCTCCAGCCCAACTGGGTTGGGTGAGTCAAGCAGAATGAGGCGTTGAACCTCATAGCCCGCCCTTGTAAGGATCAAAGCCGCTTCGTAGGCGCAAATGCCCCCGGCTGACCAACCACCGAGGTTAAACGGTCCATGCGGCTTGCGTCTCAGGATCTCGTCAACATACAGCTCAGTCAGGCCTTTGAGTCCGAACTCGACGAGATGTTTAGCGTCTTTGAGCCATGGGCAGTTAAGCCCATACACGGCCACGTCCCCATCTGGTGAAATTGGTGGCAGTGACGCGTACGAAGTCGCAGAGCCCGAACCGTCGGGAAGTAAGAACAGAGTTGAGCGAGCCTTGTGAGGACGGCCTTGAAGAAGCGTTGATTGTGCCCGGAATTGATGAAGCAAATCATTTCTGTCTTGTCGCTCATCAAACTCGTCGCGCTGCTCTTCTTCGCTGATCGGGGGTGTCATGGTGTTCGTATCATTGCCACCTCCCAGATCGCTCGTATCCCTTTCGCTACCACTACTGCTGCTGTTGACTTGCTCCACAAGCCCGAGAAATACTTTGAAGCGACCTAGAGTGGGGCAAGTCATGAAAATGGAAGAGTCCACGTCAAGAGCCAGCTCCTCACGCATACGGCCAGTGATGGTCAGCGAGAGTAATGAATCGACGCCGTGGTCTATGAAGTCCAGTTCATCATCAAGGAGAGCTTCAAGAGACAGCCCAATCTCCTCAGACAAGATCCGAAGAAGGGGTCGCAGCTTGCTATCAGCTGATGGATCAGCTGCGGGCGGCAGTGAAAGAGCCGGACCAGTTGGGGACCGACGGGTGGGTGATTGCGTCCTTCCTTCCATTGCTGTTGCCAACGGATCTAGCTTCGACGGAGGTAGTTCTCGCGGACGCCGAGGAGCATCAGCCGGGCTCAAACCAGTAGGAGGCAGAACTGTGTTGAGTACTCGACGGGGTAAGCCTTGGAACTATTGAGGGTTAATACCACCACTTGTCATTATATCGACATTGAAATGAAAACTCACCGTGATATCCCCGTATACACCCATCACATCGTCAGCCTCATCCAGGATATATAAATCACCAGCGTACTTGGTGCCGTCGATAGACCTCATGCGGATATAAGTCCGATACGTTGCGTCCTCCCGGAACTGCTTGGCCAATCTCATCGATTTCCAGCCATGGTTCACGTAGACATAGTCGTTTGGCGTAGTTTGGTGGCAATTCATGAGGAAGCCTGTTGTCTGCCCACAGCTATCAATCCACATCGGGTTACAATGGAAACCCCCTTTGGGTGTGCGGAATCGCACTTTTGCTGTCCCTTCGAGCTCCTCACTGTGGAGGATGGCCTCTTGAAGACCCTTGAAGCCATCTTGATAGTCTACCAGGGAAGCAAACATCTTATAGATCATGCCAGTTGAGAGCATACTGTCTAGACCTTGAGAAGCTCGCTGTTCCAGATAGGAAATGCTGCGTTTGATCAGGTAGGCTTGGCGATCCCACTCGTGCACCCAGGTCTTTGGGTCGGCAAGATGCAGCTCACAGTCAAGGTGCTTGACCTTTTCGCCGTTAGACGGGGAGCTGTAGATGCTCATGGATGCCGTCGTACTGCTGACCGGATACCGCACTTCAATGCGGAATCGTGTCGCCAAGGGTGTCCCGGTCTTATCTTCTCTGAGAATAAGAGGCTTGTGAACCTCGATGCCATGAACGTCGACAGCGTACCCTTTCAAGTCGGGGCGATATGTGTCAAGTATATGGTTTCCCAGGGTCAGGCCGACGTCGGCGTACAGCGATGACGTGCACACCTTGGCCCCGTTGACACGATGGCCTTGTACAACCTCCTTCAGTTGTGGACTCGCGAGGTCAGATTCCGCCACAATCGTCAGCAGCTCATTTTTAAAGGTTTCTTGTAGTATCTTTTGGACCGAAGGCGTTGAGAGTGCCGATACTGAAGGTGCCTCAGTGCAGCTGCTGATCATAGAGGGAGGATCACCCTTGGTAAGTGTCCAATCATGCTGATATGGGATCCAGTAATTCTGATTATCCCAGCTGTAGGAGGGTAAGTTGAGAACCTGATGGCATGCTTCAAACTCGCGATGGTACTCGTTCCAGTCAATAGATAATCCGGCACTGTAAAGAATGCTCAAACTGTCGGTTAACACCTTCCAGCAGTCTTCATTTCGACGGAGGGATGACATAGTCTGCGTGTCTTGCCCGAGAATTGACTTGAGGAAAGCGGAGCAAACACCATGCGGACCAATCTCAATCCAGAGGGTCGAATCAGTGTTTATGATCTTCTCATGCTCAGCGGCTCGCAACGCCCCCTCAAAATTGACCGTTTCGCGGCAGTGGCGCTGTAAATGAAGCGGCCCAAACACTCCGTGGTTACCGGGACGGATGACAGAGCTCTCGAGCGCACAAAGAACGGGAATCTGAGGGGCGTAGAAAGTGACTTGAGATGCGGCGGTATCGAGATCTGGAAGTATGGGGTCGACTTGAGCTGAGTGGAATGCAAATGGCACACTAATACGCGTCACCTTGATGTTGACGGCCGATAAAACATGGCATAACTGATCAATATCGGCGACTCTCCCACTAATAACAGTTTCCCGAGGCCCGTTTACGCAAGCCACCTCGTGGATGTTGGCGTCTAGGAAAGGTTGAATCTGTAACAAGGATGCTCTCACAGCAAGCATTGAGTGGCTGCCTTTCTGGCACTTGTCCATGAGCAACTGTGCTCTCGTACCCGTGAGGAGTATCGTGTCGCTGGCAGATAGAACGCTAGAAATGTGCAAGGCCGCATAGTGGCCGAGACTGTGCCCAAGGACAAAGCTGGGTTCGACACCAAAGGACTTCCAGAGCTTAGCAAGGGCCATTTGCAAGCATGTCAATCCGAGTTGAATCTCGACAGGACTCAAGAACTCCACTTCCACCTCTCCCTTGATAAGAGGAAGAACAGAGGGGAAACCTTGGGACCTCGCGATACTGTCATAGGAGAGAATCTCGGAACGAAAGAGAGAAAAGTGTGTAAAGTATTCCTTGCCCATGCCGCTGTACTGTGCACCTTGGCCACTAAAGACAAACCCAACCGGGCGCATGGCAGCAGGCGTTCTTTTCACTTCCTGGCTTTGCATGGCAGTTTCAACTCCCTTCAGTACTTGATCGAGGTTCTGTGCCGTTATAGAGGCCCGGAAGTGATGGTGCATGCGTCTAGCAGTCGTGGTGTAGGAAAGCTCGGCCAGCATGTTTGAGTTTGCATACTGGCCTCTGAGGCTTTGTACAAAGTCCTTGAAGTTGGCGAGATTCCTCTTGAGTGCGTCTGCAGACCTCGCTGAGACAGTGATGACATGGACTGGGCGGGGGTCATCAAGTCTTGTTTTCTTGATGTTCCGTGGGGCATCCCCTAACAATACAGCCGAGTTGCCACCGGCTGCGGAGAAGTTGTTGACAAAAGCAAAGCGTGAATCGCCTTCAACTGATCTGGTCCACGGCGTTGGTGTCCTGGCGATATGGACGTTTCTTTGAGCAAGGTCCGTGGGAAAATGGTGGTTAATCTTAGTCTTGATACCGCAATGTGGTGGAATAATGTCCTTCTTCATCATGAGTAGCGTTTTGATCAGTGCCACGACACCAGAGGCAGATTCACCGTGGCCCACGTTTGCCTTTGCTGAGCCTAAATGGAGGCTCTGATATGGTAGACGACCGCCACGGCCGCTGGTAGGAGCGAAGGTTTTGAGGACTGACGACATCTCGGTCGCGTCGCCGGCTTGTGTGCCTGTTCCATGCATTTCTACGTAGCCGACGTGATACGGATCGATTCCTGATTCACGGAGCAGTTTGGAAAAGATGTACTCTTGGGCTCCGGCGTGCGGTCGAGTGATGGATACTGCCTCGGCTGAGTGGTTCGTGTATGCTCCCAGGATAACGCCGAGTATGGGGTCATCGTCTGCTTCGGCGTCTTCGAGCCTCTTCAGAACAACGGTTCCAACGCCATCAGCGCGGCAGTATCCGTCTGCTGCGTCATCAAATGTGTTGCAGTTCCCTTAGTTGAAACCTCAGCGTTAGCACGTTTCCAAGGAGCTTGATTTATAGGCCACATGTTTCTTACCGGTTCTTGACAGAAAGTGGCCGCGGTCTAAGCCGGCAAAGTTGTCAGGGTTGGTCATGACATTGGTACCGCCAGCAATCGCTGTATCGCAGTCATTTCTCCAGAGGGAGTTGCATGCCAAGTGGATGGCTGCGAGACTGGAAGAGCAAGCTGTGTCCACACTGACACTTGGACCGCTGAACTTGAAGAAGTAGTTGAGTCTTCCGGGTGTAAAAGCCCGATTACCTCCTGTATGTTGTAGTTAGCCATATAGATTCAGTGCTGACAAAATCTAAGGGAGGCAAAACGTACCGGGGATGAAATAGGTATCGACATTCTGTCCGCTATTAGTCTCCCTCCAATCATCACTAGTCATGCCATAAAACACCCCAATACGATCCCGCTGTGTGGAAGGTGTTCTATCCGGGACGATGCCAGCCATTTCAAGCGCCTCGTATGCTGTCTCGAGGGCCAGTCGCTGGCCTGGGTCCGACTGCTCGGCCTCTTTGGGAGAGATGTTGAAGAATTTTGCATCGAATAGGCCTGGTTCTCTGATCCAGCATCCATTCATGACTTTGCTCGTGTTTTTCCGACGTCCGGTGGCGTCGTAGTGACGCTCTGCGTTAAATCGATCCTCGGGTATCTGTCGATGAACATCACGTCCTTCGTAGAGGAGATCCCAGAATTCATCGAGACTTTCTGCATCTGGAAAACGGCCAGACATTGACACAATGGCAATTTTGGAATTCTCGGGTCCGAAGCAATTTTCGGGTTGTAGTTCCGGTTTTGAACGAAGGGCCGAAATTACTGGAGTTATGCTGTTGTCCACAGTGCACCACGGCACCAGAGGTGGCTCCAGAGCGGAAACAATGCTGTTGCTGACGTTGTTTCCAATGGGCTTCAGCACCACCTGAGTGGAGGGCGAGCTGTGCAGAATGTCGGCCACTGCATGTGAGAGTTTGACGACGTCAAGTTGGCGAACGAGCATGTCGTTGACACAACAACGGAGCAAATCCGAGAAAGTCAGTGACTCAATCATCTCTCCTGACGAGCCTGAGATGACTGGTATGACAGACCGCGAAGCGCATGTGGGCCTGGCTGATGTGAGGATCTGGTCCACATCGTCATCGTCGAACAGATGACTGGCGTGATATGGGGCATGGATGGGCACCGGTGTAGCCTCTTTTGCTGAAGATACGATAGTATGGACGAATTTGTCTAGCACAGATGGTGGTCCACTAATAGTGAGACTGTGATGGGCAAGGGAGCTGATCCAGGGGGATGACGCGCGTGCGAGTCCCTAGATATCTAGATCAATACATGCTACTAACAGAGGAGGGCAGTCGCTGATAACTTACCAGATCAGTCTTGAATTGGTCAAGTCTTTCCTGGGCGGAGGTTTTGGGCAACACTGAGTCGGGAAAGACCATAGACCAAACTGACGAAGCCTTGCTGGGGGTATCAAACAACGATGCGGTGCGTAATACTCGCAACCCAACTTGTAATGCGACGCGGACAGCATCTACCCCGGCAGATACCAATTCGCTCAACGAACAAGAGCAGCTGACTGCCGCAGCAGCAAGGGATCCAACACACAGTCCAACTATGCGACTGTTGGTGGCCTGAGGAAACGTCCGTCCTTGGCCGTCGTAATAACTGGAGAGTGAGTACAGCTCAAGTTCCACTAGTAGGGATGTAATTTCTTACTGTATAAATGCGCATAGGTGGTAGAAAGTAGCCAGAGTACTTGTCAATGCAGGATTCCCACCGTCAGTCTCGGATTTCGATACAAGCTCTTGAATGTCGGTGAAACTAGGGAATAGTTTCCGCTCAGTAACCGCAAGGGACGAGATTTCTCTCTTCAGAGCCACATGAACTTGCTGAACAAAATGTGTCAAGTATGGACTGTTTCGTTTCATGAGTAAGTGCTGTAAAGCTGAGGTAAAGCGAGTGCTCTGGTCTCCAAATATGAGCACCTCATAGGAGGTATCTGGTACAATGACTGAGCTCATGACAGGCTGCAGAACTGTGTAGTAGGGTGAAAAGTTGTCTGACTGCGCAAAGATGCCAGGGAAGATGCATAAAGGTCGAATAAGACGGTAGCTGCGGACAATGGTGCAGTCACCTCGTACTATCATGTAAGTCACGGGTTATTTGACGTGTTTCAAGACCCCTACGAGCTGACTACGCAATACGTAAATCTCTACGACATTGAGACTAGGGCTGTGTTGTTGGCTGCAGAAAGCTGACCCGATGCCCGAGAATCTCGGTCGGGCATATGTTGTCGGGCTAGGCGGAGACTCGGCATAAATGCAGAGCCAATGTTCTTCCGAACATGATATGATCCTAGCCGGATAGGGGTTCTCTGCTGTAGAGATAGGGAGCCCCGAGGATGGTATCAATGTACCTCCTGGTTAAGAAAGAGGACATGCATGACCTCGGGCTGCTTCTATCAGTATTCTTTCTCGTTCATCCTTATTTGTCCTCTTTCTCCATGAACTTAAATCAGATTTCCATTAATCAGCTTTAAGCTAGTGTAACGTGATCACGAACCAGACCATGGCGCCGCACCGCGATGTCAGTGAAGGCCGAGAGTCGGCGACCCCAGAAACTGAACCAAACACTCTCATCTGCCTGACCATCACGGCCTTTCGTAAACCATCTCTCGATGAAGAAGAGTATAGACACTATATGACAAAGGTCCACGCACGGCTCGTTAGCCCTTTGATGGAAGAATATGGCATAATCCGCTATACGATGGTATGCGCCTTCACTACCGCTGAGAGTCCTTTCGAATGCTGAACATCAAAGACGCACAATACAAAAGAGACGCGGCCAATGCTTCACCAGCTGTACGATCCGCAGTTTTCCAAGCTTTCAGACTACGACTGCATTATTCAGTTTGTATTCAAGGATATCTCGGACTTCAAGCGTATGAAGTCGGACCCGCGTTTCCTTCAAGAGGTTGCACCCGATCACGTTAATTTTGCGGATACGAAGCGATCAACGTGAGTTATTAGTAGTTCAACTAGAATAATTTGATCCCTCTGACAATTTGGTAGAATGACGGTCGGTTATTTTGAGGAGTTTGTTCGTGATGGCAAGGTAGTGTCCAAGTATTAGAATGAGCTGTAGAATAAGCCTCAATTAATCTGCCTTTGATTGAAAAGCATTTGTATGGTCACTGGAGGACAATAACTAAGATTGGGAAAGAAAGATTCAAGAAAAATTCTTCTTTCTTGGTCATCCTTGAAGCTGTCTTTTCATTTACTTCAAAACCGCAAACCATTTTACGCAGCTGTGCACTTGACTGTTCTGGGACCATTAAATATCAATCCTAATTAATATTACTGAGAGGGATTTTCTTCAGTTGGTAGACTAACATCAGGATTGTTTCAATCGATTATTAAACAAAATGTTGTGACCCTTGAATTGACACATGGCAAAATCTGGGCTTGGAATACAGATCCGTTACGCTGATCAAGACTAATCCTTATGCATCCCAATTGTTAGCAAGCTCATGTTACTGCCATCCGGTTGTGCCATAGATTGCAGATATAACCTAGAATCTGTCGTTTGTAGAAGAGCCTCCCAATCTTCAATCTCGCGCTCTCGCGCATTGAAGACTTGGCGCATAGTCAAATCACGTGTCCGGATAACGCGTTCGCGAACCGATGGTAGACTTCCAGGAGACGGAAGAACCGTGTCCATGATGAGAAGACGTGATCTGGTTGCTTCGAGAGCTGGTACAAGATTACTCAGAATAGCCTTGGCTTCGGCATCAGGCCAGTCGTGGATGATCATTCTCAACATGTAGACGGCTGCACCAGTTGTCGGTTGTGGCTCGAAGAAGTTATGCGCTTTGAAGTCCACCCGAGTATCAAAGCTCAGATCGTGCTTCCCTGCCGCTTCTTGTTGCTTCTGACTTGCCTCGTGTCCGTTGACCACGGCATCGAGATCCTGCACTTCGAAGCGTAGATGCGGGTAAGCAGCCGCTAGAGCGAAACTGGCGTGACCAGTAGAACCACCAATCTGTTCATAGTCAGTAATGAGCCAGATGAAATGAGCTTGGGGCAAACCTACATCGACCACTAAAGAATTGTCAGGCAAGCTGGCCCAGTCAAACCCGTTGATGAGATGGGAAAGATCCATGCCTTGACCATCAGTAACGCTTTTCATATACCCAGAGAACTGCTTCGTTAGAAGCGGGCTTTGCGATAGATGGTCGAAGAACGGTAAATCATGGTTAAAGGCGATGTTATACGCTGTTTCTGTCTTCTTTACACTCCCTGGCCATTTTTCGGTGGCGCGTACCATGGCTGCAGCAGTCGGGATGGAGGCACCGAACATGTATCCCGCCCAATCGCCCATGTTGGGGAGCCTGAGGAAGATGGCAGAGCTCGAGGTATGAGCAATATAGCCGGGTGATGGTTCTGTTAGAACATGGGCTGTCATGGCCATACGTGCAATGCTTTTGAGCTGTGACACGGGAACCTTTGCCTTCAATGCCAACTCCTCATACGGAACAGAATCGCTCAGAGGGATATGGGTAAAGATCTCAAAATGATGCAGCCATTGCAGCGCGAATATTGTATGGTACTATCACATTCGCATCAGTCAAGAGCTCATAGCAGTAGTAAAGAATTACGCACACTGGCCGTGATATCTGGTAAAAGCTCACTAGGACCAGAAACAAGTTTGAACAGTTTGAACGCGGCCTCGGCGGTTGCAATGCGAGCATCTTGAGCTGCTTTCGGCGCATCTTTGGGAACAACGTAGGTTGGACCATCAGCCGCAAAGGACGGTTGAGGGAGACCCCGAGAGGTCAAGCATCTGTCAAGCTCGTTGGCTCCAGCAAGAGCTGCATTCGCAAGCTCAAGGAGTTGAGACGATTCGGCTGAGATTGAACCCATGTTCTGTGATTGATGATGTATGGAAATAGTGCAATGTGCTGTGGATGGAAACCAAGTCAAGTGCAAGTGGTCGAGGGATGATTGTGTAATAGGACATCCGACGCATGGACTTTGCAATAAGACATAGCAAACGATATGCAGCATGCAGATCATTGCCGGTTGAGGAGAGACACCGACCACCGTAGTCAGCCCCGAGAGACATTCCCGAACCCCGAACCGTGGCCCCACACCGATCCTAAAAGCGACCGTCTTGCATGTTCTGCAATGGGATAGCTCCAGCGGAGGAATACGTGCTGGATGTGAGACGTATTCATATCTACACTGGAGAGGTCGGACCTTGGATGGGTTGCTTCCTGTCGGGGATTAAAGAAACCCTTTAGATGAATTTTTAGATGCGCGATTGTCATCTCCCAGTCTTCACATTCCCATTTAGACTTGTATTACAGGTAGCACTACTTCACTTGGCCTCATAATGCCTGCTGCTACGGTAGCTGTTGTGGGCCTTGGTACGTACATTCATCACCAGTGACAAGGACCAATCAGAGCTAACACGATCATGCCTTAGGCGCGCTTGGCCTCGTTACTTTGAAGAATCTTCGTGAAGAGGGTTTTGATGCCGTTGGCCTGGATCGCAATGATTATGTTGGAGGTCTGTGGCACTTCGATGAAGGAGATAAGCTCACAGTGATGAGAAGTATGTATGATACCTGCAGCCCGTTGATCTCTTCTAATGCACATGGAACAGCTACGCTCTCCAATGGCTCCAAGCAGAGGGGGTGCTTCACAGATTTCCCCTTTCCCCAAGGTAAGTCAATATTTGTCACAGAGAACGCTCAGGCAATAACGCTTACGTACTTGCCACAGACAGCCCGGATTTCATCCCCGCCGAGGGTATTGATCGATATCTCCAAGACTATGCTACCCATTTTGGGTTGATGGATTATTGCCGTCTTCGTACTAACTTTCATGGGGCTAGATATGAAGAGAAGACTCAAAAGTGGCGTCTGTCTCTATCCACGACTGACTCTCCAGATCCACATTGGGAGTATTTCGACAAGGTGATTTTTGCCATGGGCGCAGATCAGATACCAGCCAGGCCCAACATTGAGGGCATGGAGAAATTCAAAGGTTCCGTGGAGCATTCCGTGTCTTTCAAAAGGTAAATCAACATAGTATTATTGACACTCATTTCTGACTCGATTATCCAGCCCCGAGGCTCTCACCGGGAAGCGGGTCATGATTGTTGGCTTTGGCAACACTGCAGCTGACATGGCAACTGAGCTGGCTCCCATTGCCGACCAAGTTTATCTCGCGCATCGACACGGTGCCATTGTTGTATGTTTCATTCCATCAGCATGTATGGAATATCAGGTCCCACTAACTGTGACACGAAGCTCCCGCGATGGGTCAATGGCAAGCCAGTGGACCATGTACGAACGTACCGGAAATATGTCATGCTCAATCTGATGAACCGATACACTCCAGTACTTTGGGAGAAGACAATGAACAGTGTCATCTCTAAGCTTGTGCATAATGTCTTTGATCTCAAGCCAGAATGGCGTTTTGACCCTGCTCCATCTATCACCAACCAGCGCCCTCTAGTCAACGACGAGCTCATACCCTGTCTGGAGAAAGGAACCATCATTAGCACACTGGGGCTGTCTCGGGTCATTGACGAAAAGACTGTTGAGACGAGCGACGGGCAAAAATATCAAGTCGACGCCATTTTGTTCTGTACTGGCTTTACCGTCGACTATTCGGTCGTGGGCATGGATGCAGACCCGTGCCGGGCTACAACCACAGACTGGGAGAAGTCTCGCGGCTTTACGGGTCGTCCTCTTCCGAGACTTTATCAGAATATCTTCAGCCTTGACCATCCACACAGTCTCGCATTCATCGGTCATCTGTCCTTCATGAACCCCGCGTTCTTCATGTTCGACCTGGCCAGCATGGCAGTGGCCCAATTGTGGAAGGACCCCTCAGGTTTTCCAACCCAAGCAGAGATGGAGAAGCAGGTTGACAATCAGCACAAGTGGGTTGTTGAGCTTGCTAAGAAGGGCCCCGTCACACCATCTATAGTCAAAGCCTCAGAGTGGATGGAATGGGTTGACAAAACTATTGGCACTGGTCTGCCGGAGTACCTTGGCTACACGATGAAAGGATGGAGCTTCTGGTGGCAGGATCGCAAGTTCTGTAATATGCTCATGGATGGGTTGCTCAGTCCGCACGCCTATCGTCTGTTCTCAGGCAAGCGAAAGGCCTGGTCAGGTGCACGAGATGCTATTATTGCTATGAACGTTGACCGCGAGGCGAGGTTCGGGCCGATGGAGTAGAGTTGTAGGAGGTTCGACTTTTTCGTCACTTGTTGATTGGAACGGTAGGGTAGAATATGGCAATAGAACAAGTTAGGACTATGACGGAAGTTTGCCTGCAGTAGACATATAGGATTGCTGAAAATGAAACGACTCAAGCTACACCGGCCGGAATATGTGTTCCCATTTTGTGAAAAAGGACTGGCAAAGCGGGAGCTAGATATGTTCGCCGGTGTATTCAATCTCTGCTTATACGGTGAGATCGAACACTTTACTTAATATGTAAGAGCTCTCTCCCTTTTGTCACACGTTAGCAGGTCTTGTCTGAGTCCACGCGAATCTCCGGATGGCATGTGAGAACCCTCGCTGATGTAAAGAAAATGAACATCCTATTAAGCTCTAATACTAGATGCATCTTTGGCCTATTTATGCTAATGATCTCCACTACTTGGGTCATTGGAAACCCAACCCTGCAACACCTCAATCAGCCCCTGAACTAATGAGTTCCAACGTGAATCTTTTGTTGATTTAGCACTTCCCTGTTCCTTAGAGCCACGACCCGGGGACTCCGCCAGTAAGCACTGACTCTGCGTCGAAGACGGACGCCCTCCTCCCTCCAGTTCCGGCAGTGTGCCTGGCAGGAAACCCCGCTGATCAGGCCCGTACTCTGGTGGGATTTGTGGCCAGGCGTCGATACCGTCGAGAATTGCAACAGCCATACCTCCCGCCAAGTGAGTCTCAATATGGCAGTGAAAAAGCCAGGGACCAGGGTTTGTAACCTGATACCGCAGCACAATCCACGCAGTGCCGTCAAACGACGTGACGAATGTGTCCCGCCACTTGGGCGTGTCCAGGTCAAAGCTGTCCGGCTCGATAGCCATGGCTTCTTCAACGGACGAGTAATTCCAGGTCCCCATCCCAGAACCGATCTGCCAAGTCTTACCTGTGTGCTTGTGCATCATGTGTGGGAATTCTTGTGGCTGTCCTGGCAGCGAGCCAACTTGCAGCACTAGATCAACCCAGCTACCATTTTTTGTACGGATGACGAGACCTTCATCCAGAGCATCCACAGAATGAGGATCATAGAGCAGGGGTTCATATGCGCTACGATCCTCTTCGTACATCCCGTGACCGGTCATGGTATATTTCCATGCGTCCTTCCAGCGATGTGTAAATAGAACATGCATAGCATCTGCCTTGCGTGCCGGTGGGTTTGGAGGATATGGAGGGAGATTATCACGGTCGAGCGTGATAACGGGCTTGCCTTGGGTGCTATTCTGCCCACCGTAGTCGATGACACCCTCAGATCCTCCGTATCGAGTGCCGCCTTTGTATCGAAGTGTGGCGAAGGCTGAAATTACTTGGGTCAGGCCGTTATCCGCCACTCGGATTGTATAATCGTTTGCTGGTTTGTCTAGCTTGACCATGACAGCGTAGCGCTCACCCGCGTACATGTGCACCGTATCAACACGCTGGGGGATTATGTAGTGGCCGTCGACTTCATACACCCACATGTCGTGTTCATCGATGGAGAATACAATTGTCTTGAAGGTCGCACCACCTATAAAGTTCAGGGAAACCCATCCCTCTACTGGGTCGACCTGTATTGTCTCATTTGCGCCTTCAGATGGCACGCATCCTTGCTGTAGGTGAAGTGGTATGGTCTCTGGCTTTCCCGCAGTCAGGTACGGGCCCTGCGTGGACCTCATGAAAGGAAAGCATCTTTGTCTCGTCAGTTACTTGCTTGAATACGAGCTACGTGATTTACCATACTCACCCTTTGTCATTGACCTGGCGAGGATATAGGCCATACTTCATATATGTGCTGGTGTGATTGATTAACATGTCGACCCCAGGACAGTACAGACTTCCTTTGCCGTTTACAAGAATACTGTCCGAGCAGCTAAAATGGTTTCATGTCAGTTGTTCTTTCAACATCCTTTGAGTTTAGTATTGCTGACTTACAAAATTGCCATTCCCGAACTCTCCTCGGCAGCCATATACTCCCAGGACATGAAACGAGTCCAATCTGACACCATGATGAGGTTTGGCTCAACCGAAGACCTTTTCATAGCGTCTATGTCAGTTGAACTCTTGCTGATAAAATGCCAAGGCGCCGGGGCTTCTTCTTTGCGGCTAGAACAAGTGTCAATGCAAGGCCTCTCGATACCGGTGCCAGACAAACCGAATGAAGATGGGCCCGTATAGGCCGTCCAGGACAGTAGTCCGTGAGTGTGAGTGATACCAGTGGGTACCTGCCGGAGAAGCCTTGAACCGATAAATGAAGCTTTGGCCAATCTCTATCGGTTTCTGTGACATGCCGGGGGTCCCATCTGACCAAGGCGTGCCATACATCCTAGTTCAGTCAACCCACCTATACTCATTTTTCCAACCGGTGGTTTTACTTACTCGAGCCCATGCCAGTGTACAGTTGTATTGAATGGCATTCTATTGTGAACAGTGACCTCGATATCGTCATCTTCGTCGCAGACAAGTGCTGGCCCAGGAAATTGGCCATTGATCTTGATCATTTGCCTTTCCTGGCCATTGGGTGCCCCAAGCTCCCATGTGATGACCCAGTCTTTCTTGACAACCGCACCTGTTACACTTGTCAAGAACATCCATACGAGCAGCAGACATGGCAGCCACGACGAGGAGTGCATATTGGAGCACTAAATCAACAAGTTAGTTACGACAAAGATCTGGATGAAAAATACTCGAAAGATACGACAAAATGAACTCAAGGATGGATAACTTGGTCCTCTTCCATTATTGCTTTCGTATTGCCATGAACCATCAATTCCCACATCAAGTCAGCAGCATGCAAGGTGGCGGTCGCAAGAACGGACCCAGTGGCGATGATCTCGGTGCATGTTTCGGGCCCCGACAGACCCACCCCGAGACTCGGACCGATGGGCTTACAGGATGGCTGTATTTGGGTGCCGACTTGAAATGGAACGTCTTAAATCCTTCTCGTGATTGTTATTCACAAACGACACAGGCGCAGTCTTTACGGATGAGATTTCAGTAGCAATGACCAAGATGAAGGCGTCAGTTTGGAGGGCATTGAGGGCCCTTCTCTTCCTCACTTCAATACCATTACTCATACAATACCTCGTGTATAAGTGGTACACCGCGCCAAATATTCCATCTACAGCAGCAGTTCCTGAAGTGAGCCATGAGGGTAATGCCACTATATGGGATATTCTGAACAATGATGAGAGCATCTCTCGATTTACAGACATTATTGGGAAGCTGCCAGCCATCGTCGGGGCGCTATCAGCACCGCAGGCTCGCTTCACTGTCTACGCACCTGTAAACGAGGCCTTTGATTCTTTCTACTTTCCACCTGATCCGCCTCCATTCTTCGACCTATTCATCGCAGGATGTCACATGGGGTTGGGCCCTATACCCGCTGAGCGACTTGGTTCAATGAGCACTGTTTCGTCCTTTGTCAATGGGGACATCTTCTTCACCTACAAGCAACGCATCAGCGTGCAACAAACAGGCGACAAGTTTACCCTCAATCATCAAGCTGGTGTTATCCCTACAAATAAGTCACAGTCGATTGCACTTAACGGGATTGTCCACCATGTTGATACGGTGCTGGTGCTACCCAACTCAACTGCTCACACCCTTCGAACTCGACCGGAGCTGTCAATGCTACGGCGCGGGCTAGAGAGCTCTAAGTTATCTGAAAGCATATATGATACAAACGCACACGTGTCGCAAACCATCTTTGCTCCGACTAATGCCGCCTTCAATCGCCTTGGGAAGAAAGCCAACAAGTTTCTGTTTTCTTACGGGGGTAAACCATATCTTCGGGCACTGCTCAAATATCACGTCGTGGCCAACAAAACACTATTTAGTGACACTTATTGGCCTCACAGAGGCGCCGAGCTCGTTGATCTGAATCAAGCAGAGCCGAAGGATAGCCATGAGGTAAGAAAACCAAGATATCATCTACCTTGGTGTCTCCTATCAACAATGATAACTCGAGCTAATCAGCCATCCTACCAGTTTAATTTACCCACCCTACATCAACATTCTAACTTGCGAGCCCAAAGCAGGAAGGTTCACAATAGATGGCAGCTCAGTGTTTTCCCATGCGGCACGGTCAATAGCACAAACCATGATGCTGTTCCCGTTTCGGTACCTGACATTATCACCATGGATGGGGTGGTACATCTCGTCGACAGCCTTCTACTTCCTCCTCCATCTTCGCAACAGGACGGAGCCACATGGCTGAGTAGACTCACTTCCCCGTTTCAAAAACAGGGATACAGTGTCGAAAGATTGGTAGACTTATTGGAACCTTATATTGATGAGTCTGACGTGTTCCACTGATTGGAAGAAATACAACTTGCACACTGGCCAGATAGTGGATGGATACAGAGTTAGGGTCGAGTTGTTTTTCATTTATACACCGCTAGAACGCTCGGATGGAAAAGTGGGTGTTGAAAAGAACTCTGTACTTTAACTTGCTGAATTCATAAAAAAGTTGCGTTTAAGTAGACCTTCTGGCTATGTGTACTCTAGCTGGCGTTGTTTAACGGTCGCGCAATGGCAAACAAGATAGCTCGGTGCTACACGAGGAAAAAGGCCTTTGCACATAGCATCTTGTGTCGTTTCTTGGTGCACTCTTTAGGTGTTGGGATAAGCTATCGAAAAAAGGTGTCGTGAGAGGGAAGAATATTGTGGTGGGGGGTTGATGGCATTGTTAAGTTATAGTTGGAAAAAAGCGCTGCAACTACTTTAACCTTCTACGGGGGTGTCGTGCGGGCAATGATGGAATGAGAACTTCATGCTTACGTTGACAGTTTCCCATTGACACAGCGGGGATTAGTTTCAAGTTGTCTTCCACTAAAATGTTTTGTATCGTATAAACAACCTCATTGCTTGTAAGGGGGTCCCTCCCGCATTTTAGGTGTGTACGTCGGGGTCAGCGACGCAAAGCAGACCTTTCCATGGACGATCTCTGCCTTCAAGATAATAACTTCCAGCGCCTTGTCCCACTACGGCCAACTGATTTGCTCTACCCTCCCAATCAACCACCTTATTAAGAGCTCTTCATGCCTAGTTTGCGGTTACCGCAGAAGAATCTCATTTTAACAACTCGAGTATTTGCTACTTGAGCATAATCACGGTAGCATCTTATGCCTGCTACTTCCACCAGAACATTTATAGACTTGGTGACTTTTAACGAATATATGTCCCTACTTTCTATAATTCTGTCATAATTGAGATGGGCATTTCGTTTTAAGGTACTTGTATTGCTTTTGCGACCTCGGCACCCCAGGCTCATAATCTCTGCAGTTCGCCACATTGTTTCTACTATCATCCTATTAACAAGCAGATCTGGGGTAAACTGCCAGAGTCTCAGGCTACTCAATTATGTAAGTTATCTGACTTATAACATGCTCTTATTTGAAGCAAGTGCCACACTCTATATACACTTGAAACATGCAACTTTGAATGTCAATGATAGAATAACACTACGTCCGTCCCAAGTGATACTCAGAGAGTTATGTTATTTCGGTTACTTTCTCTTTCGGGATCTTTGTGTCCCTTACCGGGTAGTTTCTACAAACAAATGGACAAGTGCTATATACAATGTGTAGGATGACAGAAGATATAATCCATGGAAAACACGAGGTTGCCAAGCGTCAAACGCATAACTTCCCCTGTACACCGCTAAATACTGCATTCCAAACGACCATGTACGAGTATTTACAACGCATATTAGCATAAGCGGTAAAGCACTAGTAACTAACACTTCAGTCAATGCAAAGTACTTATCTAGAAGCATAGAGGAAACTTGTGATATATCCATGGGTATCGTCGACGATCAGCTGTCGTTCCAACCTAGTCACCTTCAACGGCCTATCGTCCTCGCATAGACCATGCTCCCCACCATCCACTACACAATAGCCGGATGTTTCCAGCTTTAAGCCGTCTTCCAATGCCATGTCTCTATCCGGTGATGCCGAGATGCTTAACACACCGATCGACTTCGTGGACGTAAAGGAATCCTCAAGGCCAGGCGGTGAGTCATGTTAAAACCAGCCGGAGCTCCTCTTGCGCCGTCGGCCCCCTCGGTGGATCATCGTCGAGTTCACCATCTCCATCACAGTTGCATTCTCCCTCATCAGCGACACTATCGCTTCGTCTCTCTCGCTTCCTCGGACTATTACCCCGACTTTTTGTAACCGACGTAAACACATTCATGTTTTCTCGTACTTCTTTCGCAG
The DNA here is from genome assembly GCA_014822085.1 of Fusarium stilboides. Classification (NCBI taxonomy): domain Eukaryota; kingdom Fungi; phylum Ascomycota; class Sordariomycetes; order Hypocreales; family Nectriaceae; genus Fusarium; species Fusarium stilboides. The sequence continues at coordinate 76,223 of JAASAY010000166.1, forward strand.
TTAAATGATGCACACTCGAATCCTAGAGTGACGTAATCGGGGCATGGTTTTCCCGAGCCGAAAGCTACGTTACCGAGATCGTCAGATAATTGTGAATGGGTCGGATTAAGAAGTTGATCCAATCAGACCATTGCAAAGCAGGGGATGGATGTGTACAGACCGGCTAAAGCACGGAGAATGACTGGCTATTACTTGGCGAAACGTCGGCTATTTGGGCAAGTGGAGGTACTTAGATTTACACATAAATCTCACTAAGAGATAGCTTCTTTCTTATACTAGGCTGCTCTTAGATCCCTCGCAACGGAGTCGATCCAAGCTAATTAACCTTAATTGCGCCGCATCGTAAAGGTGGACCCCTTCTCTCGTCCTCGTGTGTGACAAGTCTCGACTCAATGCCTTTCTATCCTGAACTTGCTGTGAGCTTCATCGATGAGTGTTTGTTTCAGAATCATAAAGTATCATAAAGTATGAGGCAATCCAACTATGGGTCCATAGTTATGCTACATATAAGAGGGAGGAGGAGGTTTACTCATAGCGCGATGAGGGGCGCAGGCCAATACTACTTTAAATTCTTGTAGTCTTATTGGTGTTTAAAGGTTTAAAAGAAAAAAGAAAAAAGAAAAAATATTTTGCCTAATAACCATTCGGCGAATATTGGCCGAAAGGCAGTGGCGTGTAGGAGTAGGGTGGGGTTTGGTAAGATAGCTCTATAGAAAAGTCGGTAAAAGGACAAAATTAAAGAGACCAATCTCGTGTTCAATTTTTTCGCACATTCAAGAATCAAGGTGAAAAGGAACTTTGTCTCATAAATATGTAATAACAATATGACCGAACTGATTAGTAGGATGATATTATGACAAGTTTGAAGTTCTTCATGCGTGTGTAGGTCGATAGGTGACTCCTCGTATGATCTATGCCACTACTGGAAGGGGGGGAAAAGCTGCCGTATTACTGTAAAACTCTAACCCATTAGCTTCCATAACACTTCAAACACAAGGTCCTGAACCAAATATGGACATGCAAGTTCTAAATGAAAAGTATACGTGTTGGGAGTAAAAGTGGCAGTGTTTGTATGCATCGTATGATTATCGCGTCCACAAAACTCCACGCCCATATTTCCCAACAGGTAATAGAGTTATATAGACGATGTGAACCCCGGCTCCTTTCTAGCCAAATGATTGATGTGCAATTATGTGATCCTTTTGAGGCTGGAAGTGCTCCTCAATCCTATGATATTGCCTTGTGGGTTGACGAAGCGCCGCTACCTTTTCGACCCAAACACTAGAATCGGTGGACAGATGTGCACCGTTTTCCAGATCAATCTAATGTATCAATCACCCACAGCGGTAAGCCATGTCAAGATAATACGATTTAAATTATTCTCCACCTCTTGAAATCTCGTAGTAGGATTGATAGGTGGAAATTACCAAAGTTCCGTAAAGTATGGACCTCGAGTCCCTAGGTGAGAAATTAGCGCTTTGTTGTCTAGTTTGGAACTTTGGATCCGCCACCCAAAGGAAAAAACAAGGCGATGAATCCTTCAAATCCCATACCCTTGTTCTATCTCCAAAGTACCTCAGAAACAAAGTCTAGTCGTAAAGTTGGCCGTATTTAGAAACGGTATCATACGAGTTTGGCTCTGTGGCTTGCATTGTGAAAGAAGAGGAGCGTGAGATTAAGGCAATGAGATACCATACCATAGTGCTGATAATGCGTCTCGCATAGAGTCACGAGCTGTGGGGTGGCGCATATTGGAACCAGATTGGGGGCAGTGCTTATTCTAGACCTTGGTAACCACAAAGTCATAGATATATATGTCACTATAGCCACTAAGCCTAACCAAGGAATCTCGACAACCTCTCCTCCTATACCATACTGCCCATAAATTATCGTGAGCAAGAATTATCCTAGCTATCACTTACAATGCTTTCATTAATCTCCTTCTTATCTCCCATTATCCTTGGGCATATGATCCAAGGCGTTTCTGGACAAACCACCATCACAAACGACAGTAGCGGTTCTAAGAACTGTCCAGGTGTACTTGAGAATGGCGGTAACGATGACGGCTATTGCTGTGTCGGCGGGGAACTCGACCTCAGTACCTGCGAAGGATGGCTAATCTGTATGGGCAGCTCATGGAAGCCCAAGACGGTGAGCTGTGCTACTATGATACCTGTCACGGCGAAAGACTACGACGCCCGGATCGAAAGTGCGAGCTCGAAGTATCTGCAGGACACGGAGGCAATGACTACTGCCGACTCTATCCCATCGGCAACTACCATTAGCGACAGTAATGACGGCGGTGATAATAGGTCTGGGGCGACTTCCTCCACTACCAGCACCGCAGGCAGTAGCACCACAGCCGATAGCACCGAAGCCATCAGCACTGCAGGTACCAGCTCCGGGGCCAATCCTACTGAGACAGACAATGCTTCGAGCATCAAGATGACGAATTTGGTTGGGGGGCTAGTAGGAACTGTCCTAGCAATTTGGATGGCCATCTGAGACAGACCAGTTCGATGCTACTGCTTGACGTCAATTCGTCTCGACCGAGTCATGGCTAGGTTCTCCCACAAATCTTTAGATGATTCTATACTTAGATACACAATAAATGCTCTAAGTACCATCTTCCTCTCTGAGATAACGAAATGAAGGGAGCAACTAATGGTATCTGAATGCAAACGTTTCCGGCTCAAATACATCAAGCCAGGCGTCTGGGGAACAACACTTATCAGATGGACCCGCATCATGTCTCAAGTCATATAGAATGAGGAGGTCTTGAACATTTGCTAAGGTCTCACATGCTCGCGAGGAACAATTCACACGAGTCGCTCGCTTTCACAAACGTTGGTTGAGAAGGCTGGACTCAGGCGATACGAAACCGGTCTTCTTATGACCGGCTTCTACGTCGACTTTGTCGATCACTTGAAACATTTGCGACCAGAGCAATGGGTGCAAATGGAAGGCACTTCTTGTTCGGTATTTCAAGCTCACGCTGTGCGATCACAGTCTACAGCGCCCGTAATAATGTGACCCTTTTGCTGTACAGACCGTCTCTAACCAGCGCTGCTCCAAGTTTTTCGCTGATGTGCATCATGTTCGAGTCTTTTCCCCAGTTTTAGCGTCGTACAGTAATTAAAAAGCCCAACTCGATCTCAGATCCAAGGAGACCTCCTCGTAAAAGGGGTGGCAATGAGGGTTCACCTCGGCCCTCGGATGTCGATCTACGAAGCTGACGGTACTCCAAGCACCTTTCAGGTAAGTTGCATCTCACTATTTCACCCATACAATACGCAGCTTGCAATGTCAATTTCCATGGTTGAAGATTTTCACGGCGCTGTGTGGGGAACTGTCGATCAGGTTTTGTTTGAGAGTGAACTCCCACTCTTTCTGTTTCCAACAATACCTTTTTGGAATAGTTCCGGGCTTTCGAGCGTCAGGTAGGAGAGAGAGTCACGTGGTCTTTAGCATGGCGAAAATGGAATGTGCCGGGTGGGAGCCACGTTGGGCTAGCTTACAAAACGTCATGAAGATTCCCGGGCATGGAAGGCGAAGTCATACTTGCGACACGACTAGAGGCCTTTTCAGGTTCAGATGATTACAAATTTATGGTGTAGTAGATTGAGATACTGTCCTAGCTAGTCTATACATGAACTGAGTATGATGTAGCGAAGAACGAACGCTTGTCTCGCCTCAGTATCATCCTCCCATAGCCTCTGTCAAGGCGGGGATAAACATCACACATAGTCTAAACATTGCGTATTTTCCTGATCTCTGTTATGTACCTGTTCGAAGAGACTTGAAGTATTCGTGGAGTTTCACTCCAGGTGAAGGCCTTCTATGCAACTGCCAGATCGGACTTGGATCTGAGTAAAGGATCCAACCATGAACGGTAAAGAAGAAATGTCTCGTCAAATATGATCACATCCACATGCGTATTGAAAACGTCAAAAATACTTATTTTGCTTGGCTTGGAGACCGAAACCTTCAATAGAGTTGACGTATTACCATCCCTGGCGGCTAACTCGTGTAGTCTCGATCTCACATATGCCTCCGTATCGACAATTCGAGGATAGATAGATAGATATAAACTTGAATCAAGTCAGCTAGCGGAGACATCGTAGAAGCATTGAACAAAGATTTGCTCGACTGAGTCACTGACGCAGTTTCTGCTTTAGTATAGTAGTCTGTTTTCGTAGTGGCGAAGTGATCGATAGCAGCGGTAGTCCAAAGTCCCTCTCAGCGACAACCATACCCGTTAAGATCACACTCAGTCTCATCCAAATTGAAAATATCAGCAAGGTCGATGCTACACATCGTGGTTGTGTTCTCTATGACATTCAAACACGCCCGAATCACGACAAAACCTTCGCACGTGACACTCATAAATGAGAAGAGGAAAATGACAGTGAGGCCAACTTCTTCTGCTTTTCTCTTGACCTTCACTCTAGAATTGCTGACCTTTCGTGTGAGTGGTGGCAGAGAAATGTTGTGCCTTTGGTGGGTTCGAGAAGTCATGCATCTTGTAAAATGTCTCGGTAGCAAACCTTCCAACCAACAAATCGCATTGAGCGAGTCTCTTCTATGTAATTGATCAGGCCAGTGGCGTATGGAATACCCCAACATCGCTTAGTGAGTACTGAGGTAAACATCAATTAACCACGCGGAAAAATAACTCCGCAGCTGAAATTCCACTGGCGACGACAATAAAGCACATGATTGACCTCTTACGAGCCAAAGTTCTTCGCGGCGTCGGCCTAGCTCATCCGCGTAAGCAGCCATGAATTCTTAAAGTTAGTAGACCCAACGGGCTAAGTCATTTAAACTCACAACTAGATGCTATCATGCGGCCCGGCCCGGTCTAGACTAGAAGTACACCGCAATTGGCTACTCTCGTCATTCCGGCCGTTTGACTATCTCGACTTAGCGTCAGAATCCTGTCACGTTACTTAGTAACGAGTCGCTAAACGTGGAGAGCATGTGATGTCGCAAAGTTCAGCCAGCCACCGGCGAAGCGTTACTACAACCCACGTGCGAATGATTGGTTTAATTACAGTAAATAGAAGGTTTAACAACCCTTCAAAGCTGTATGAGACTTATCTTGGCAAGCGGGGTCATCTCAGATATGGAAGTTGGATGGAGACGAAAGAACTGCACCTCACACCAGTAAACGGTAGTCCTAGCGAAGCCCCGGGGGACAGCCTGCCACTTCCCCAGCGAATCGTAGGGTCTTCTTGACTTGGGGCTGTCATGGGAATTAGAACGTCTGGTCGGTTTGATGAGGCGGTCGAGACAAGATGGACGCGATGTTTCCTGCCCAGGCCACACGAAAAACAAATGCCAACCATTGAATTTCCAATATCAATAGAATCGAAAATATTGTTTGGGACAGCCATAGAGGATACATTGTTAGAAACATATCATTCCGCTGCTAGCGTAGTTACTTTACTGGCAGCCGCAATCGTTGACACTGGCGTTGTTTTGAATGGAAGGTGTCGATTAAGACTACTCACTAGATTGGCTCTGTGGCTGGGTAAATTCACGGACTTGGCTGCTACTTCTTGTTCGAGAGTACATAGTAATTGAAGCTACGCTATTAGCATCTATGTAACAGCACTGCCTCCCCAGGAATTTAGCTTCTGTAGAATGGCTAAGCCTGACTAAGAGTCGTTGGTCATCAGGAAGCAAACTCAAAAACAAGCGGGAGAAGCCTGCAGTAGTAGGTGGCGTAAACTCGCGAAAACTTTATTTGTAATAGTTAAAAGACGTTAAAAATTGTTGATGAGTAAATGAATGTGTTGGGGTTTCTGGAAAGATTTGCTGGGATCCCAAAAGAGTGAGAGTAATTTTTGAAGAGGGTTTCCATGCATGTATGTTGACCATGGTGGTCCAGAGACAATAACCGTGGTGCAATAGATCCGAAGGAATGGAATTGTGACGAAGCGAAGTGATGCACCTATAGTTGGCAGAAGGCGAAAGGTGAAGGTTACATAACCACATGGGCTGTAGAATGACAGCAGTTTGGCCGACAAGTAGCAGCCTCAAAGTGACACAGAGTTCGACCGACTGTTGAGTTTCTATCCAGCGAAGATCCATTGAGTTGGCCCAAGGCCATTGACCAGATGCAGATTGATTGGCGTGAAACTGCCCCCGTTTTTGTAGACAACTGGGCTCTGTGCGGTGATAACAGGGGGAGCAGAAGCGTAGCTAGATGGCATCGTGACGAGATATTGAGTTCGCCCACCGATAGGCACGTTGGACTTGAGAACGTCAAACACAGGCCAGGAGGGAGTTTGATTAGGTGAGAAATAGATGTACCCTCCTTGCTGGAAAGGGCTAAATCCAGTTCTCTGAGTATGGGGCTGAGACATGATAAGAGTTGTGTTGACGAATAGAATGGTTTTTATTTTTGGGGAATAGTTGTGACGATTGGGGAAACAGTAGTTGTAGGTATTGATACTAAAAATGATGAGCTTAGGGTTGGGCGAGCGAGACTATTTATGAACTTCAAATTTGGTCAAGTGAGAAGACTCCTTACAAAGGTAGGTATAGGTAGATGTCAAGTTCTCATGATTGTTCAGGTTCAGAAGAGAGTTGCGGCTGAAAATGCAGCTGCATCATCCGTATGACCGGATGGAATGTGCTAGACTTGACTTCGCACCCAAACCTGTTTTGAGAGGTTGTGTTGTGAGCATCTGTGTGAGCTGAATGTCGGTCCTCTGATGTGCGGGTATACATACTAACCCTGTACCTTCTTTCCAGTGTCTACGTCCTTTTCTAATGCGAGTTGCGTCACTTCAGTTGGTGAGACCTTTCACAATTCACTTGTTGACTAAATCTTGAAACGATAAATGATGCACTGGCAAAGGAATGTGATGTAGGCATTGATGACTTGCTTTCAGTAGGTGGAGATCAAAATGGACTGATTTTAGATTTGACAAAGTATAAGCAGCGACCCGAGGATCTCAGCTTAGCCAGCCACGTTTTCATGTGCAGCTCTCATCGGCACTAAGCACCATAGCGTAATATACTATGGCTTACCTTGGTACTCTAAGACGCACGATCTTCATATTTGCTTTGTCAATATGGTACTAGTAATAATAAATATATTTTTGTATGTTTTCCGTCGTATTAACCTACCACACAACCGAAAACTAATATAAGACTGATTTAAATTGATACAAAGTGATGCCGTCAATGCAGGGATATAACAATGGAGTGAGACCTAAGAAATCGGCCACAGTTTTCCTACAATTCTAGAACACGAGCTCAGCTCGCCACAGGACAGAATCATAATCTGCATGGAGACCTGCATATCTGTTGTTGGTCTTTAAGTTAGTCTAGACCATCAGTTCAGCTCGCCATAAGTCGTAGTAGAAATTTAAATCGATACGTACATCGCGGAGTTGAGTTCAGGATCCAGATTGCCGCCTCCTTCGACATGTGATCCGAATCAGTTATTATGTAATGGGATAGGTACCTCATGAGTATTAAAATGCCAAAGCCCATCTATCAACATTCATTCTCTCTCACCATCATCAATCTACTTTCCAACAATTCATTATATTCTCTTCATCTCCAAGAAAGATTCTTCAGCTACCAAACACCACCATGCCTAACAACTACCAAATCACCATTATCAACCAAAGTGATCAGCCTCAGACGTATCTGCTGTTCCAGAACTCTCCTGAGGTTAACCCGCAACCTGGCTCCGATGTGTTTACCAACATCTACCAGGCATCTGCCATAATCCCGCCTGGAGGCGATGCCAACTTCTCTATCACTAGCCAGTGGTATGGAATCAATGGCACCTCTCCGGCAGCGGCTTTGAGCACCAATGTCAAGGTCTCAACCGGTCAGGGCCTCCAAGTTACCCTCGGAAGTGGTTCTGTCCCTGGTACTACCCTGGGCCTGACTACTTTCAACAAAGACGGCGAAGACCCCGAGTTTGATCCCACTACGCCCGCTGCAGCTGCTGGCAATGGAGCTTTTCAGATTATAACTGACGGCAGCTTCACTCCTGTCAACCAGAGTGGGTACCACCTTCAATTTCATCACAATTTAACTTTCATTGCAACACACCATCCTTTTTGACACTAAATTGACTGTTATTGTTCCGTTAGATAACATATTCGTTGGGCTCGGCGCTCCGTCCCCAGACGATCCCGACCTCATCACTCCAACAGCCACGTTCCCAGCTGAGCCAAGTGTCACTTATACCATCTGGCCCCATAATCAGTGGTATATCTGCACTGGATCGTTCGAGGCAGGCAGTATCATCGATGTCCAAGCAGTCGGTGCGAAGCAGGAAGTTGATTTTGAGAATGGGCGCGCGGAACAGACTTTCATCCAGGGCCCGAATGGCACTTACAGCCCTGCTTAGGATTCTGGCAGATATATGGATCCTGTTGACTGGGTACTATGGATAGCTAGGATGTTACTTTAAGGTAGTAATAAACAAGGGTTATCACTGAAATCAGTACGGTGAGAGTGAGGGCAATCCAACCACTGTAACAACAGTGTAGTCATAGGAAAAATACTCCTGTGAAAAGGAATGACCTAGACTGAGTGCAATTTAGACCACTGTCTTGCCCCTAAGACTAGTTGAGCAATTACTTCTGCTTGTTCATCACGAATTTCCCAATTCTTGGTAAACCTTTTGATGTATTGCGGATTGTTTATATATGAAAGGCAGTCTATGGCCAGAAGCTTATCTTGCTCTCTGCCCTAATAATTATCGAAAAGGTCTTACTTAGGATTAGTAAAACTCTTTTTTTAGGAGTTAGAGAAGATGAATTCTGAGAATCTATTATAATATACTAAGAAGTATAATATCAAAGTAACTAATTTATAGTAGCTATAATAGTGGCTTTTTAGCATTCTCGCGGAGCTCAGGCATTAGTCGTATTATATGATACATAAAATTTGTGATTTTATAAAAGCTCAGGTTGTGCTCCGGGATGTCTTAGTCTGCGTGTGCTTTGAGAAGAGAAGCGTTATATATATTCGATGGTGAAATCTGCTGTCTCAGGTGCAGGATATATATCTTACCTTTTTTCACTTTTCAGAGATTAAACCGGCTGATGTCAGTTAATAGCACTCTTCTGCTGACCTGATAGACATTCTGGTGTTCTTATAAGCGACGGACTGGGGCTGATAAGCTTGTTTAGGTAACTCGGGGAACCAAAAGGAAAGGCATTGTTGAGCAGTCACGATCTGTGTCTTCTAAAAAGTCATATTTGCTTAGCCCCGGGATATTTTACTACGCATTCGAGATCTCGGCTGGAACGAACATCAAATTTCGGTCTCTCAAAAGACAAAGGACTCTGATTTAGACTCTAGTCATCACCTCCAGTGCCATGGCCGGTAAGAAGGAGCTTACCCGATACTAGAAACATTGAGTTGTAACTTTTGGGTTTTTACACCACAATTCACCATGAACCCGGTAAATGTCCTCGTCTCTGCCGGTATATAGCGTGACTGGTCGTTCTGTTAGCGATAATGCCGCTCAATTGACTCTAAACGGTCCACAATGACATGTGGATTTCTGTTGCAGCCCGAGCACGCGGCACATCTGAGCTTTGAGAACATAGGCGGAAGGCCAAAAGCTGGATGTTCTGCTCGCTCTGCCAATAGCGGAACAAACCCCTCGAGCCCTTGATGGAAGTGTTGGTTGGTTATATGTGGATTCTTCGCTTGCGATTGAAACGATATCATTGGCACAGTGACTTGCATGGGCCTGGCTGACAGGTCTGTTATAAGCATATTATTACCGATATTGTCTAGTGTTTTTCGCCTAACTTCATTGTTCCTCGGTAGCGTCGTGAACTATTGGCAATAGCCTCGTGCCAAGCCGTTATTCAGCGCCACTAATAACACATCTGCAAAAATGAACTGACGCATGCTCCATAGCCAGCTGCATTTAAAAGGAGATAAACAGCCGTTCAATATGTTTGAGTCAGATTTGCCTCTTGCAACGTCTCGGTATTCACATTCTCTTAAATCACGCTGCAACCTCTGCTGTCGTATCCACTCGTTTGAATATTTATCTTCACTTGCGCCAGAATGGTTCGCCTCTCTATTCTCAACGCGGCGGTCGTTGCTACGTTCTTTCTCGGAGCCGAAGCCGGCCTCTGCCGACCAGCAACGACAGCTGTAGCAAGCATTGCTCAGACCACGTCGATACTTGCTGCTGATACTACGACTGCTTCAATCGACGCCACAACTACCCTCCCAGAAACCACCACTACTGCTGCGCCGGGCTGCGTTGAAACCCAGTTACTTGTTAACCCAGGTTTCGATGATACCGTTGGCGGCTACGCACCCTGGACTGGCAGTAATGCCTTCATAATCGATCGACAACCCCAAGCCGGCAATCAGGCTGTGTACGTTACTCCACTTCTCATTCTCTTTTCTATCATATGTTAATACAAGGTGCACTAGGGCCATGCTGTACAATAACGGTCAAAGTAACGCGAGAGGCAGTGTTAAGCAGACCCTAGCTGATCTGAACGGCGACTACGAACTCTCTTACTATTACCGAGTTGTTGTCGCCAACGCTGGTCCCAACTACATCTGTGATCTCGAGGTCAGGATTGGGGACACGACGATTCCTGGCAATATGGACTATGCTCTTGGTGGTTGGAAGTCAGGTAGCGTGTTTTGGTCTAGTGCAGGCGAAAATGTCGCGCAGGCAGATGTAGAGCTCGCCGTAACCTGTGCAGGAGACTACGAGAGAATTCAAGTCAACGTCGACAGCCTTGCATTCACGCGAGTTTGCAGCGCTTAAGGATCTCTGGCAATTATGAGGCCGCTTTCCTAGGCGTCCTTGAAGCACAAGACTTGACTTTCTACAAACCATACTTAGATTACAATATTAGCTTCTTCAAATTATGATTGGAACAGAATTTACTCGGCTTGCAGACAGTTTATGTATTTTTCAATAGGTGTTTGATCTTCATGATGTGTATAGCACGAGTCGCAAGGAAAAATAGATTTCTCACATTTGCTTCCATTGGTGACTATGGCTGCTATGAGAATATGGTATTTGGTAGGTAGAGCTTGTCTAGGTCCCTAGATCCCTAACTGTACCCTCCAACAATGCAGATCTCATACCAGCCCTGCCCGCCAGCTTACTTGTTGCTCTTGGACGACCAGATGGGTGTAGACCCGCCGTTCTTGTACACAACAAGATTTCCGTCATCCTGGACAGAAAGGAATGTCTTGTTGTCACCGCTTGGGGCAGCGGTATTGGTGTGCCAGGTGGCCTTGCCATTCTTGTCACTTAAGAATCGCTGTCAGTAACCTTTCAGTAGAACCTGAAATGGCAGACTTGTACTTACTAGATGCAGAGGTTACCATCGTTTTGCATAATGGCTCCCTTGGCATTGCTGGTCTGCTGGTCGGTGCTCTGCCAGGCGCAGCGGTCGTTGTAGTAGATTGCGAGCTTGCCATCGTCTTGCATGCGGAGCTCCACGGAGCGATCCTTGCTGAAGATGCTCATGCCGACCATCAGCCAGTCGCCGTTTTCAAGAGTGCCGTAGCCCATTTTGAGTGATTGATGTTGGGTAGTTGTTTGAGAAAAGGGTGATGGGCGAAGATGAGTTGAGTGTTTGTGTTCAGGATCAGTGGGAGATTATGGGATTCTTATAGACAAGGACTCTTTCGAGTGACCTTGGGAAACGCGTGAGTACCTTGTAGATCAGTCTACGTATAGAGGTGTTTTTCCTGTCTCACAACAAACTTCCACAGACCGTCCCCATGTCCAATTACCTCCTTCATCAGTGTCTCATGCCACCGTGCATCATGTAGTTACACTTATCTGTCACATTCTACAGGCTTCTGGCATGGGTTGTTCTCTCCCGGTCCATCGGCACATCAAATTCCAGTCACTCACTGAGACACGGTACGACGACTATCTAGCAGTAAGTGAATCTTTCGTGGTGTTCTTTGAGAGAAGAGAAATCATCTGCATCTTGCCATTGGGCAGACTGGTAATCGGGCCATCGGCCGAGGTTACCCATCATGAGTCAAAGGAATATCCTGTTACATCTCGTCGCTTGTTTCACATTTCTGGTCCCCAGTAACTCATCCAGATATTTGACATTACCTTCACGTTACTGAGCAAAGCTCTTGTAGATGAATTATACACAGATGTCGAAGAGTGGACGAGGGCTAGCAAACAGATCATTTCCCCCCGATACCCCGTCAATCTATTCACGAAGACAAATCATGTTTATGAGGAAGCGGACTTTGAGGAGATCTCAGTTGTGACAGGGTTTGCTGTGCCTGGCCACGCGGTCTGCATGTCTCACCAGACAGAGCGGCGGCCTGCCTGAACCCCTCTTTTCTATATGAGGTTCAGCTCGCCACAGAATTCCCCGTGTCTCAGTACTCGGCCTTTTTTGGAACACAAAATAGCGACGCCATTCGTTGCATCCAGGCTTGGCAATTATGCAACCAGCAACCAAATTCTCTGTTCAGACTGACCTTCGTACCTGGCAATGCTACAGCTCTTACTAGCATCTAATGATAATCCTCAGTTTTAAATCGTTCGCGGAAGAATATAGAGCCGCAAACACTTCTCTTCCAAGGCGTTGCCGAAATAATGATACTAGTTCCTAGGCCCTATATTTAATTGTAAAATTCGAAGCTGGGTACAGCGAAGTAATAAGACAGGTAACACACAAGGGGCTGCAGATGCATCTTTGAGGCGTAATTGCCCTGTACCTGTCAACTATTACAATAAGACCTACAGAAGAGTGACGAGTCGGACGGTCGGAGGAAAGCCCCGTCCCGCGCCATCTCGCAACCGTGGATCTATCCTTTTAGTCTCAATGCATATCGCGGTGTAGATTGCCGCCGCCACTGACAGAATATGAATGTCCTGGTCAACCGGGTATTAACGGCGCTAGGACCCAGATTTTGCTCTCAGCATGTGAAGTTGTCTTGATTTGCTTTGCTTTGCATGAGGACGTGGGAGACTGGAAGTCGAGCCGCTGGCAGCCGAGCGTTAAGGTTCTATGGCTGCAGAAGTTGTTCTCGTATTACTAACTGATGGGGTAACTCATTTTCTGTCTTCGATCTGCATGGATCGAAACTGGGGGAATCATCGGTGGCTGTTTGAGCGGTGTGTAACATTCTTACGGCTCGTCGATGTCAGGATTCATGAAGGTCCGCAGTGTACGCTCGTTGCTCTCGAATGAGGCAGATACGGAGAAGAATATTAGCACCAGATAGAATATTGCATCTAGTCAATGTAACGACGCCAACCTCTCACCGAAGTCCAACGGTTTCCTTGCTATAACTTCGGGCGCACTGAATACCACGCGAGGTTGTGAGAGCTCTAAGGCTCTAACGAATTGCATTGCTCAACGGACAACAACGGTATGAGCCGAAGAGAACGATCGCCGTTTGGTCGGAGTAATATACCAGCCAACGTAGGCCAAGACATAGTCTAACCTATGAAGATTTTATGCTGTATTTATTTGAGATTTATCCTAGCTTTGCCATAATATTATTCAACTTCATACCTAATACTGACTATATTTATCATTGGGTATTTACAGATGAATTGCTAGAGCTCCTGATTGGAAGGCATCAGTCACGTGATAAGTAGGTCTGCGGTATTATCTGGAGGAAGCATGTGTTTTTCAGTAATCACAGGATAGCATTACTCGTGGCGACTAGACGAAGGATTCCACATATCGAGTTAATCTTAGACTTGCCCTCAAAGTTTATAACGCCTGTTACAATGTCATACCATAAGCTTACGTATTTGACCTCAGAGCTGGTATGTACCTTTTCAGGTATATTGGTCAAGGTCTACCTCGAATCCGTCAGCGGTAGACAATAACGTCTTGATCCTGACGAGGCTATCTATATCGAGATTCTTTGCTGATCCCAGACTGGCAATCCAATCACATCCCCCCATTTTCAGTAATCGCCAAGTCTGACCTCTTTTCATCCATTAACAGTTCTTAAACACTTACCATGCACGTGTACAACACGCTATTTCTCTCTCTGACAATCGCTGCTACTGGTACTTTTAGTAACAGTCATTTCGTGAAACTCAAGATCCTGGAACATTCCAACTATATTTATTTACTCCCTAAGCATATCTTCCAATGATGGCAAATGCGGGTGAGGAAATCAGATGTTACTGCATTACAAGGAAGATACGGCTGTCGTCGTCTCGGACGAGTTGTTGTGATAGAAGATGCAAGACGAGAATAGTGGTACGAACTATAGTCCTACAGCGCGAGACTGTTAATGGCGTAGACCTGGGGTGAAAGGCTGGTGTTTAGAGAAGTTCAGCCATCCGCGGTTGAGGTTAACTATCAGTGGTAATATAAATCATCTGAAAATTTAATACTAAGTAGCTGGAAAGCAGGTCCATGACACCAAGACAAAACCTCTATATAGAAATGAAAGACATATGTTTCACCGCTTTGTTATGAAACGGTGTACGCCACTGGATAGCTGGCATAGTCCCAGGCCGTGGCTCCCTTTAGTAAAGTTTGGTCAAAACCATCCTTGCCTCCACTCACATACAGAAATTTAGTAAAAGGCACCACAGCATGATAAGTGAAGACAGTGTTGCCTGGGACAAATACTACATCTCCCTGTATTAGTTCCACAGCTTCATGTCCCTTGATCACGATGCTGAGCTTGCCCTCTTCAAGTTGAAAGGCAACCGGTTCGCGCAGCTTGGTTTTGATGGAACGTGTGCCGTCGGTTTGATGGCTCAAAGTCACAGTTCCCATGGTAAAGTTGCTATTGGTTTGACTCTTGGTGGCCAAAGGAGCGATGAGCTGGTAAGTACCACCGATGTTGTTGAGGTACTTTGGGCCCCTGTTTTTTGCGATGAAGTTTGGAGTAGTAGAGTCGATTGCAAGAGTGTTTGTATCGTTATGCCATTGTGACGAGCCACCTGCTTGGCCATTCACAAAATCTTGCCGTGGTTCGAAATCAAGCTGAGCAAAGACGTCGAATGACTCAAGAGTCGTGATGACTTTGGGATCAGTGCCAGAACTTGAATCGTTTAGAGCAGCCGGGACAAATGGAGTGCCGGTCTTGGATGAGAAGTCGTCGCCCAGAGCAACGAACAGTTCTTCAAAACCACCAGGATGAATGACACCAGTCATTTGGGTATCCGGATCAAGGACCTGGAAGGTATGTTTGGTATTGTGAGGAACGGCACCATAATCACCAGGAGTTAATTGTCGACCTTGTTGTGCCGACGAATTAGACTCGGCCCAAAGGCGAAACTGTCCCTTGGTGCAGTAGAAGTTCTCGTAGTGGGCTTTGTGGATATGTGGAAGAACTCCAAGCCCAGACGATGAGGGCGCATTAGTTTGGAGTAAGGTAAAGGCACCATCGGAGGCGTTGCCTGTTACCGAAAAGCGGTACACCTGGGATCCTACTGATACGGCTCGCCCGAAGCCTTTGGGGAGGACATACGGGCGAGGTGTGTCTGGTGCTTGGTCAACAACGAGTGGGTGGGATGTAGATTCCGAATGTGATTGGGTTGAGGGAGCTGCAGCAGCCAGGGTTGCAAAACCAGCTAGCAAAGTGCCAGTTCTCATGATTGGCGAGTCAGAACTAGAGGCTTAATGGGTGGCTGATGGTAGGATGAGGTAAAGCATCACAAGTGCGTTAGTGCCTTATTAAATATGAGTACCCTTGCAAACATTTTCATTATTTTTCACCCTCCTGTTAATTGAGATTTTCCAGATATATGGACCGGATCCTCAAAACCCCCGTTTGGTCTGATACTTCATGGCTCTGCGAGTGGATGGAATTACGTGTACGGGTTTCCAGTCTGGCATCGCTGGTCATACCTCCGGTCCAAATCATGAGATGGATCAATGCAGATGAACGTCTTACCGCATATGGATAGGTGAAGGTACGTAATAAGAACCGTATGTCTGCACGGCAATTCCGAGCTCGGCAATTCCGGGCCTTCACGAGAAGTTATGCCCCACTTGCCGGACGCATAACATCGCCGAAAGTCTGGCCCTAAGATTAGATCCCACGAGGCTAATAATCCACTGACAGAGCGATGCGTGTATATCAGAGCGGCATACCGAGGCCCTGATCAGTGTCAGGATTTTGCACCCCTGCACTTCCACGCAGCTATTTCCGGTCTGTATGGATGTCGTGATGGAGATCCTGGCCACTGATTGGCTTTTATGTAAGTGGTAGCTTTACTACAAAGTTCCTTTTCTGATTAACATGATACATACAAGCGCATGCCTCAGGAACCACAACCCTCACACTCAGGCAAGTCGATTTAGTGGGTTATAGTCATCCCCCGGTCGTGGTTACATGCATTTGGTTGTGAAATCGTAGAATAGATCAAGATTCATCGATTGGTTTCTTGACGACCAGGGTAAGAGCTTGGTGGTGGATTTCAGCAGTCTAAGATATAATATGGCGTGACGAGCCTTAAAACTCGGTTTAATAACTTTGATTAGATTCGAACAACTCATAGTAATCTCGCATTCAAACATTTTCAAGTCTTCGCCGTGTATCATCTTTGCGTGAGCTGGGTTAATCACTGTGACACTTTATCAGCGCTTCTCCTTTTTTATTCTTGGAAGGTCTTGCGGACGCGCTGCTATATCTTGTCTGGGCTTAAAGATCATTATTTGGTTTGAAACACATTCATTATGTATAGGGTGACCGGTCCTTGTTAGGCTAATCCTCGAAACACCGTAAGATTACACTTCCTATCGTGACTGTCGGCCAAGGTTCCGCCCCACAACGCCACGCGGCTTCTCGGAAACGCGGCTCGACAATCGCGTTTACCAGCCAATACTTTTTGTTCTAGAAGAACCCTCAGATCAAGAGCCGCGTTTCAAACCATAAACGAGACTACGTAAGGTTTTGGCGTCGTGATGTGGCTGTTGATAGTGGCCCGATGATATTAATATCGCCATTGAAACAGAGAATTTCTCGTTTTTTTTTTTTTTTTTGCCTTTCTTCAGGAGGATCTTCACAACATAAGTTTCAATTCTATCCTTGTTTAAAGTTACATACCTTCTTCGTGTGGGACGAAGATGAGACTCTTTGACTTTGTCAATTTATCTGCGTTCCTGGCTGCTGGCAGCCTAGCAGCATCAGATCTGACATCCACATCGGCAATTCTTGGCGATGACTACGGTACGTCAACTAATGGATGTGGGGATTATATATCGGTATCTAACATATGTTAGTCTCATTGAACGGTCGTTTCAACAATGCATACGAAAAGGCGAAAGGCTTCGTGGCAAAGCTGAACAATACGGAGAAAATCACCATTATCACGGGCGGTAGTCTTGACGGTGACAACACTTGGACGGCCCTCAACGCCAAGGATGGCGTCTCCGGCATCAACTTCCAATTCTACGTCTCTGGTTTCACCATGGCAAATGCCTTGGCAATGTCGTGGAACCGCGAACTCATCCAGCGTCAGTTCAAGGCCGTTGGCCAGGAGTTCTACGATATGGGCTATAACTTGATTGATGGCCCAGAGCCGGGCCCCCTCGGGCGAACTCCCTTTGGCGGTCGAACTCCCGAAACCTTTTCTGCAGATCCATACCTTTCTGGAGTGGCTATGGGTGAGGCCATTACTGGTATGAATTCTGCTGGTGTCATAGCCGGTGGAAGACATTTTCTCCTGAACGAGCAGGAGACTAACAGATCCTCTGGCACTTCGGATAGTACCAGCGAGGTTTACTCCTCCAATGCTGACGACAAGACAATCCATGAACTCTACGCTTGGCCCTTCGCAGATGGTGTCAAGGCAGGGATGATGGCTGTTATGTGCGGAATGACTCGTGTCAACAGCACACTCTCATGCGAAAATAACAATCTTATTAGCCGCGTGCTAAAGAAGCACATGGGTTTCCCAGGAATGGTGTTTCCAGATGTCAATTCTCAAACCACCTCTTTCAAGTCAGCTAACGCCGGCCTCGACTTTGGATCAAGCTCGTTGTGGACGTCCAAGATTATGGAAGCTGGTATTAAGAACGGCAGCTTCACTCAGGAGCGCTTGGACGACATGGCTATTCGCAATGTCATGGGCTACTACTACGTCAGCCTGGACGACGGCAAGCAACCTTCCAAAGCCGATTCAACCGAGTATCGCAACGTGCGCCGTGACCACAACAAGCTTATCCGTGAGGTCGCTCGCGAGTCCATTGTTTTATTGAAGAACTCCAATGTCAGTGGCCTGGGACTTCCTCTCGACAAACCACGCACAGTGTCACTTTTCGGAGCTCATGCTGGTCCCGCCATGGCCGGTCCCAACCAGGCATTCTCTGTCCAAGGTACGGAGAGCGATGTTTATCAAGGACATCTTGCCAGCGGAACAGGCTCCGGTTCACTGTCGTTTCCTTATCTCATGACTCCTTTCCAAGCCTTGACCAACCGTGCCATTGAAGACAACAGCATGATTTGGTGGGTTATGAACGACACTTACACTTCCAACTCTGGAGGCGGCATGGGTGGTGGCGGCGGCGGTGGCAGTATGCCCGGAGGATCGTCAGATAACTCTACTACTGGCCCAAGCAAAGGGAGTTCTCCTCCCACCAGTGGCAGTAGCGACAGCAGTGGTGGCGGTGGCGGCGGGATGGATTTCAGCAGTCTCGGTCAGGGTACAGCTGTCACTCCTTCTTTTGCCAACTATGCCGAGAACTCTGATGTCTGTCTCGTTTTCCTGAACTCATATTCCGGCGAGGGTGGCGACCGAAGCCAGCTCACAGACGATGATCAAGACACTATGGTAACAACCGTCGCTTCCAACTGTAACAACACTGTCGTCGTCATCAACACTTCTGGTCCACGTATCCTCGACGCATGGGCCGAGAACGAAAACGTGACAGCAATACTCTATGCTGGTCTTTTGGGTCAGGAGAGCGGCAATGCCATTGCTGATGTTCTGTACGGCGACGTGAACCCCAGCGGCAAGTTAACGCACACCATCGCCAGAAATGCATCCGACTACCCGGCCTCCATTTGTGTCACTGCGCAATGTGACTTCACCGAAGGCACATATATTGACTATCGTTACTTCGACGCCCAGAACAAGTCAGTACGATATCCTTTTGGTCACGGTTTGACTTACACTACCTTTGAGTACGGTGAGGTCGAGATTCAGATCAAGGACAAGAAGGCTTTGTCGTCAAGATTTCCCACAGGCAAGCTTGTTCCGGGCGGCCAGTCTGATTTATGGGACGAGGTCATCGAGATCAAGTCGACGGTCAAAAATACAGGTGGTCGACAAGGATCCGAAGTTGCGCAGCTTTACGTGGCATTCCCAGGCTCCGCCAAGCAGCCCGACCGCATCCTCAGAGGATTCAACAAGGTGGCTATAGCTACTGGTCGAACTGCTAAGGTTTCTTTTGCTCTCCGTCGCCGTGACGTGAGTTATTGGGACACAGAGGCACAGAAGTGGGCGATTGCTAGTGGCTCGTACAAGTTCAGCGTTGGCTCTAGCTCGCGGAATCTGTTCGGGAGCGCATCTTTGACTATCTAGTTTGAAGAAAACGACGCTTCCTCTAGAATGGTTCGTGAGTGGAAAACCGGACAAATAATCGCAATGTTTATTTACTCCAGTTCATCATGGTATCGCATGGCCCTGGTGACATGCTGGCCGAGAACATATCATTTTGATGAAAGATGCAGTCCTACTGATTGAAGGAGTCTATCATGCATCCTCGCCCTTAATGTGACTCAGCACTGGCGGTATAGTCGGAGGAGACTTCAACTATCATGGGTAGTCACGGGTTGCTGTGCATGAAGAGGTGGGGAAGAGGGAGGGTAGGGAGCGGCTTTGTCGGTGGGTATGAAGATCCTGGGATGGGTTATGTTAAGGAACCAATGGTGGCAGAGATGGGTTCCGTATTTGGTATTCTTAGAGTTTATTCTTTGTAGTGTCGCTTATTATTCTACAATGAGTATTCGTTGGTCAACTGTGCCGCGTGTTCGTGTCTTGAAATATTGTACGACCAGCCCATTTGGTATAAACCTTCCTATGTAGTCTAGTAACTCAAGCATTACTGGTGATGTTCGCGGAAGCTAATCGAGTACTTCCCGCTTGTCCTTAACTCTACTAGGAGGCTAGAGAATTCTCCTCTTCTTCTTCACCTTTCTTAAAATCGCCTGCCCCTCCTGGCTCTGACACTTTCCCGAAGGGTAGATATTCTATTCGCAGCACTTTATAACTCCGCTATATACGAGATGGCCTACGGGAGGGCAACACGACGAGTAGTCCAAAGTGATTCTACCATTCCCTTGGCTTCACATTCGCTGCTGTGAAGAGAGTC
The DNA here is from genome assembly GCA_014822085.1 of Fusarium stilboides. Lineage (NCBI taxonomy): Eukaryota > Fungi > Ascomycota > Sordariomycetes > Hypocreales > Nectriaceae > Fusarium > Fusarium stilboides. The sequence continues at coordinate 96,535 of JAASAY010000166.1, forward strand.
GCAAATTCTTTCAGCTCCAAACCGCAACACACATCTCGGCGGTGGGACGGTGGCAGGACGCTATTAGAGGAGGTAGGCGGGAGGTACGTAGCTGGATCAGCTTAGGCAGGGTTCTAGATCGGCGCTGGTACGGCGGAGTTTCGGCTCAGGCACGGGGGCCAGAGGACCCAATTGCCGGTTTACGGACATTCGGCTTAGAAGGCCAGTCCAAAGCCTGTGTAGAGAGCTGCCACGCAGAACTTCGTGATACCGTAAGCCTCATCTACCGGACTCTATGGCCGCCGGTGAACCGGAACCAATACGAAGTTTTCAGAGCCTACTAAAAGGGTTTGAATGTGTTTTGAACAAACATGCCATTGACTTCGTCTTACATCGGGACGGTCTAGCCTAAAGACTAGAAGACCGGCTGAAGACTGACTCGGGAGCGGCTAAACAACTAATCGTCGCTCATTTGGGCCGAGTCCGCCCTCCCGCTTGCCATCCCAAGAAGTTTGTGAATAGATGTTCAACAATGAGCCTAAGTGCACTTACTTGTGTAGTGTATGGTGTTATATCTTAACCGTCACCGCCTCAGATCTCAAGTTTCCTGACTGAGAGGATGTGGTGGGGCATCCTACGGGCTTTGTCCTTAAGGCGCAGTGTTATCCTAGTTTCGTGCTTCCTTTTTAAAGTTTGCTCTAGAAACTCAAAGGTCGTTTCAATCGAACCAAAGAGTGTGGGTATCCCACGCTTCCCCGAACTTGATTTTTGCAAATATCTTTCCGGGTCGTTCAACATTCTGAGACCCTCTATCCTCGCTGCTTGAGCCATCAGTGATCGCAAGATGGCCATCTCTTCATCCAGCCAAGCCACATCATCTCCAAGCCCACCGGACTTAACCATCATGGTAAAATATCTTAATAACCTATCTTCCCATGTATCTTAGCCACATATGCTTCCCTTTTCTCGTCCCAATAGAGGCCCTCATCGTCATCTCCTGTATCTGAATCTGCAGATGCAGTGCTCAATTCAAGTTTGTCAAATTCTATATCAAGTGGTGGTGCCAAGAGTTTTCTCCCACCTCCTCGTCTCTTGTGCACTCCAGTTGCCATGGTTGCTTCGAGACGGGATGCAACTGTCTCCGCACTCAGATCCGCGTCAGGAGGTGGCCTTGAGCGACTTCGTGATGGCAACCGTGAGCTTCGTCGCGGACCGATCTTTTGGGTCGAAGGTGCAGGATGGGTGCTCCCAGCACTACAGTAGGCAAGCCTCCATTGATCAATGTATGTGGCTATCAATGGCTTGAATACCCGGGTAGCCCAAGTATACGTGTTCTCAAGTATAAGTCGGAACCTCACAATATCACGAGACTGGGTCATGTCTCCCTCCCAGATACATTGCATCACCTAGCGGGAACAATTAGTAAAGTTCAGCTTTGGTTTCCTGATTTATACTCACGTAACCACCGTTTTCGCGATTGCACCTTTGCCAACTCTCCTTGTCATGGTATGCCATGAAACCTTTGGCAAAATACGTTATCCAGACCTTGACCACAGGTCCAATTGTGGTCACGGCTGGAATCGGAGGGACATGTGCCTCCTTGACCAATTGAACGGCGTACTTTGCGGCGATCTGGTTCAGCCTGACAGCACACCCACTGGCATTGACTGCTTGGCGATAAGCCTCCCTCTTCGACCTCTCGGAATTGTCCTGCTTCTTGTGCTCAACGACGAGCCATGGAAAGCACTTCAGGTCTGTTTCTCGGGGTTCCCTGTTCGAGGCCTCAAAAACGTTGAGTGGGGAGGGTCGCAAGCCATGCTCATGGAGCTCTTGCAAAACAGACCATGAAAATGACTCCACAAGTGATGGTGTTGAGCTTTTGTGCCATTTCAAACCTTTGTGCTCAGTCGTTTCAGGTATATGATGTTTGTCCGTTAGATGGTACATCGGCAGGTAGAAGCCGTAATCAGGCTTGGGCTGTGTCTCATTTTCGACCGGACCAGGAATTGAATCATCAAGCCCTGTCCCATTGAATATTACCCACATGGCTTCGGAGTCACTGGAAACTTCTTGTTAGCCTCTAGCTTGGATATTCATTTTTCGAAGTGCTTACGCTATTATAGTGTCATAGTAGTAGTTACATCGTGAGACTCTGAAATTTATCCTGTCAGTAGAAAAGTATTGAACTAGAAATTCTTGACCGACCTGCGTGAGCCATTTGTGATTAAGGCGCTTTCCTCAAGTAGGTTAAAGAAGTTCTCTCGAAAAAAGATTTTCCAACGTTCTTCAGAGTAACCCCCCTTGGCAAATCTCTTAGCCTTTTCCTTCGTTGCGTCGTCCTTATTGGAGTAAATGTCAAACTCCAAGTCCTCGAATGCGAAGTCAAGCATTGATTGTTGGAGGGTTTCTACGTGGCGTGGCAACGGGTTTTCCGTAACGCAGTCATCATAGAAGAAACCTCTTTCAGACAACTTGAAGCGCTCCGACGAATCTTTCTTTTTCGGTGGCATTTTTATTTTTGTGGATGAAGGATCAATAAGTGTCTTGAAATTTTAGTTGTAGAAAGAAGGGGGACTCAAATTGTTGGCCGGTGGCCTTTTTCGTAAATATATGTCCAACAGGTTACATCTGTTGGTTGAGATATTGATATCCCTGGTAGCTGAGGCACGAGATACATGAGCTGAAACAAGGACCAACTAGCGAGCGAATCAACAGCTTCATCTTGACATAGGCCAAGCCTGTAAAGTAGCGCCCGGATTCCCCGTCACTAGCGTCTGGAAAAGCCTTCCTCGGGTCTCAGAAATCTGCAGGGGAAATTAGGGTAATTTCACATCGAATCCAAGAGTGTGACGCTGAAGGTGGGGCTGATAGGCGATAAAGGGCGAGTCTCAATATGGTAATGAGGCTTTTCCATCGATAACGTCCGATTGACGTGTAAAGGTGGCCAAGTTGATAGGCAGGAACAAAGCTGGTTCTGTCAGGGACAGCGTTACTGACCCATGTCAAGGTTGGGTAGGCATCCTCGAGCCTTATCTGCAAGATGCTGACATAGGTGATAAGGAGGACGAAGACAACAATAATCCTTGGCTCTCATTCCATAAATTGACCTGTTCCCACTGCTGTGTTATCGTATACCGAGATGACTATCTCTGTGAAAGACGTTACATAGTGTATAATGTTTGGTGTTTGCGCTGATGCGCTAAGATTTATTGTTGTCTAACATGATGCAAACCGATGGGTGACCGCGGCGTAGTATGTCGTGGTGAGCCTCAGCACCGTTGGCTGGCTGACCTCAAATTTTGGGCTTCCAGTAACAGCACAGCAGGGATGGACATTGATTCACCGCCATTAAGCAGACCTGGCCAATAATTATCCCTAAGACTTGGGAACATATTAATACCCATCTAGTACGCTGAGTCTCTCAACAAGTCACGGTATCACAATTGAATTCCGAAATTCGGTGTTATTTTTCCATTGTGCCGTGCTAAACCGATGGAGGTTTAGGGTAAGTGAGATTACCATGATTGACATAAATTTAGACCACGTAGCAGACAATGCCTGTATTATCCATTGCATACTACTGAGACTCCTACTTGTACTGAATGCTGAGAATAATTGTGTTGCTGTGGTGTTGTGCAATTCCAGTACAAAGCGCTGGTGTTAATGGTGTTGTGCATGTTAACATGAACACGGTCATGTTGGTTGGGGGTTGAGAAAAGCTTGTCTCATTGGCCAAGCGCGGGGACAAGGCCATGTCGTCATTGAGTAGCTTTATTGCCAAGCCCAGCCGCCTGCTTGATTAGTCTTAGTGCTAGCCTCGGCTTGATGTTAAATTTGCTTAGTCACCTAACGTCCGCGGCGAAGTCAGTGTACATCGACGCTTATACCTCGGACCAGTAAAAAACAAGATTGGGGACGCGTCGCGAGACGAGAGACAATATGACGATTGTTGTCGCGGACGAATGCATAGCGGATAATGCGACAGAAACAGCGATGTACTGATGCGATGCAATACGAAAGTGTCCTGCGTCCGTTACTTCAATCCGTGAGTGTCTTCATGTCGCAAACTCGAGTCACTAGAAAGGAGTCAACCTGAGGAACCATCAATGGATGAAACCTGGCTGTCATTGTCTTGTGACCGGCACTTCCTCGAAGTCAAAATGCCGCCATGCATTACAGACGCCACGGTAAGTCTACCAAGCATTGCCCGTTCAAGTTCAATGGCTAACTGCCTTGGCAACTGCAATTTCGAGGGTACCCCATTGAACGCATCAAGACAGATCAGAATGGAGTCTAAGATAGCCCGGTGCCGATAAAATCATCCTTGCCGGGCGTATTTCCTTATCGTCATAACGGTGCAGTTGGTACACGCCTACCCCACGTTGCAATGGGCTCATACATCAGAGATATTACTTTTATCGCACTATATTTTGATCTGGGCCTTGATGTCGTCCGATTCGGTCACTACGTTCTCGCCCTTCCCGTCGAATACCACGAATGGTCGTGTGACCTGCCAGTTACCGCTATCCAAATGGCCCAGCCGTCGAATCACTAGGTCTGCCTTTCCACCATGGGTCTGTTTAATTCCTGCAAGATCTTTGGGGCAGCAGATGTAGCCCGTCATGTCGCGCATTGGAGGAAAGTAACGCGAAACTATCGATTTTCAAAAACCGTTGACGCGCCACTCTACGTCGAGAAAGGTAGTCATTGTAGCGAACGGGGAAGCCATGGATGATTAGTTCATCATAGTAGCAGAAGGGAGGAGTTTTGACGGCCACTTTCTTCATTCCCGCCGTGATCTGTGATGCCGGTTAGACCCTTAATAATTGGTTCGATAGTGAAAGATTGAGAAATAATATAATAAACTGGATCTTGAGTGTCTTTGTATAGACTCTGAGCGATAGAGGCCAACACAGAGATGGTTGCGCCCTGAGATGATAGTTGAGTTGCTTCACATGCTCACTAGCCGATGGCCACGACATCCACGGAAAGGTAATATTATTGGACCTGTCTTACTTCTAGCTATCCTTATTCGCTGAGTTGGCTTCTAAGCTAGCCTCTGGAGCATGCTTACTTTTTCTCCCGCCACAAAGCACTGTTGAAGCCACCTAGATTATCAACCATTCGCAACTGAACCTTAGTTTTCGCACGAGAATAAGCGCCAGACCTGTTATATGGGCAATATTTTACTTCATCACTTCCTTGGTCGCTTTTAATATACTCCTCGCCTGGCCATCCTAGCCTACGCACTTCTTTGTCGACGACTAGGATTTTGCACTTGTCTCTCCCTAAACTTCCCTTTGGCTGGCTTAAATTCCAACTGCCATACCAACATGTCTGCTTAGCGTGTGTAGGCTTGCAGGGGTAGGTCCATCCACGTGAATTAGCCAATCAAATGGGTCATTTGCTATTGAAATATGTGACGAGGGGTGCTCTTCCCTCAAACTTCATACGTGAACCAGCCAAGGGTGAAGATTCGGCACCGATGTTTCAACACGAATGTTGGACGAATATATATATATATCCAAGCTATTACGAACCCAAGGATAGAAGGTAAGCCTTACCTGCTCCCAGTTTCCTCTTGCTTTACCCTCTTAGGTCGCTAGGCAATAGTGGTCATACCGTGGCTTAAATCACCATGAAGTCCATCGCTACACACTATCTTCTGGTAGCAATACTCGCTGCGCCTACTCGGTCAGCACCCACTGTCGACGAGACATACCCTTATCGCGGCCCTGCAGTCCCTATTGGTGACTGGGTTGACCCCAGTATCAATGGTAACGGTAAGGGATTTCCTCGTCTAGTCGAGCCCCCAGCTGTGAAGCCTGGCTCTGCGAATCCCAGTAACAACGTCAATGTCATCTCGCTGTCGTATACCCCTGGTGGTATAAACATCCACTACCAAACGCCCTTTGGACTCGGTCTGGCGCCCTCCGTTCAGTGGGGAACTAGTTCTTCGGCCTTGAACAATAGGGCCACCGGCTCAAGCACAACATACGATCGCACACCTCCATGCTCTGCCATCAAGGCAGTCACCCAGTGCAGTCAATTCTTCCACAACGTCCAGATCGACAATTTGAAACCGGGCACGACTTATTACTACCAGATTCCTGCCGCTAATGGTACTACCAAGTCTGATGTTCTCAGCTTCACTACCGCCAGAGGCGCGGGCGATGAGGCTGAGTTCAGTGTCGCCGTCACCAACGACATGGGCTACACCAACGCCGCTGGAACTTACAAGTACATTAACCAAGCTGTTAGTGATGGCATATCATTTGCCTGGCACGGCGGTGATCTCAGCTATGCCGATGACTGGTACTCTGGCATCGTGCCGTGTGAAAAAGACTGGCCCGTTTGCTACAACGGCACCTCGTCCACTCTTCCTGGAAACGTTTCCATCCCAGACGACTACAAAACGCCTCTCCCACCAGGTGAAATCCCGAACCAAGGTAGCCCTCGTGGAGGTGACATAAGCGTTCTCTACGAGTCTAACTGGGATCTTTGGCAACAGTGGATGAATAAAGTAACCCTTAAAGTCCCCTATATGGTTCTTCCTGGTAATCACGAAGCCACCTGTGCCGATCATGACGACCCCCCGTATATCCTATCCGCTTATCTCGATGAGGACATAGCCAACGGCACCAGCCCCAACTCGACACTCAATTACTACTCCTGTCCCCCTTCGCAGCGCAATTTCACCGCCTTCCAACACCGCTTCCACATGGCAGGCGAGAAGTCGGGTGGTGTTGGTAACTTTTGGTACTCGTTCGATTATGGCCTGGCACACTTTGTGTCCATCGACACGGAAACAGACTACGGCCACAGCCCGGACAAGTCATTTTTAACGGATGTCAAGGGTGACGAGAGGCATCCCATGGCCAACGAGACGCACATCACTGATGCTGGTCCGTTTGGAGCCGTCCACGGTTCCTACAAGGATTCTAAGAACTTTGAGCAGTATCAATGGTTAGCCAAAGACCTCGCCAGCGTTGATCGATGCAAGACGCCATGGGTTATAGTCATGGGCCACCGTCCAATGTACAGCTCAAAGAAGGCCGGATACAAAGTCCATCTTCGCAATGCCTTTCAGATATTGATGCTGGAGAAAACAAGGTTGATCTCTATATTGCTGGGTAAGCTAATACTTTGGATAAGTGTGCCAGATCACTAGACTAACACTCGATAGCCACGTGCACTGGTACGAGCGTCTTAATCCCCTTGACGTGAACGGTACGATCGACTCTGCTTCACTCGTCAACCATAACACGTACAAGGCGAGCCCCGGCAACTCGATGATTCATCTCATCAACGGAGCTGGTGGTAATATCGAAAGCCATAGTACCCTCGGCAACGACTCTGAACTTGACATAACTGCCGTTCTTGATCTGACCAATTTTGGCTTTTCCAAGTTAACCGTTCATAATGCGACAACACTTTCTTGGAAGTTTATTCACGGTGAAGACGGTGTGGTTGGCGATGAGCTCACTGTATTGAAGGACAACGCTTCGACATGTGATACTTCTGGCCCTCGTAACTCGTCTTGCTCTTCCAGCTGCTCTGAATACTCCGGCTCCTGGCTCCTCTGGCTCTTGTGCCACATCTCCTGTACCAGCTCGCTCTGGGGGTCATTAAAGCATTAGTCTCTAGTGTTCTCATCATAACGGGTCTCGTTATTGCTCCATAGGCAAAGAGAGAAGGCAGAAATAAAGTAGGGTTAGCAAGTTAGCCAACTAAACGACACCTGCCATTCTAAATTAGGTTCACTCCACGCCAAAGAAAGAAGTGAGTTTTGTCTTATCTAGGTGGTCGCTCAGACACATACAACCTTGGGGATAGCGTATGTTCAAGCGTAATTACTAATACGCAAATGTCGTGCTTGTCGCATTGAGACTGAAGGAACGCAGTACAATACTTAGGGACTATATAAATCCTCTTATGTTTTTTGACTTTAGATACCAGAATACTGCTATCGGGTGAAAAGACTATGGATCCGATGTATCTATCATGGCCTTTGTTTACTTCATTCGGCTAACATTCGTCGTTTGCAACTTGTCTCGCCAATCACTCTGTCATCAACTACCAGGACCGTTGTGAAGTCTGAAAGTCTTCATAAACGTTGCGCCATCGGCGGTTGAAGTCCATGCAGCAGACCCTGGTTTTGCACCCTAGTCGCGAGAACAGGCATCGCCGGCCATTTGAAAATCCAATGAGAAATCCGCGACAGTCATACATTGCATATTGAGATTTTTTTAGCTTGTCCAGATACTCTGCAATCTTGTTCAAGTTTCGAATTATTAACTATACATTACTAAGCCTAACCTTAGCGTAGCTTGCAACACGGACGGCGATGTGATCATTCCAGAATAAACTTCTTCACTAGGGAGTTAAACTTCTCAGGATTCTCCCAGAACATAAAGTGACTGCCTTTCTCTTCAGCTGAGAAAATATAATGCTTTGCACTAGGAATCTGAGATGCGACCCATTCAATTCCAGTTATTGGGAAAATGCTAAGCTCTCCCCCGATTACCAGGGTAGGAATATTAATTCGGGGGAGCAAATCGCGCCAATCCTTAAAGGCATGGTCAATGAGTAGAGTTCCGGCGTCGGCATCGCTCATTTTCAGGTTTTGTTCCATAACCCAGTTGTAGTCATCTTCGGAGATATTGCTGGTGAACATGCTTTTAACCAGAGGTGGTGCTTGAGCTGCCATATCGGCGGCGGTTTGATACACAGCATCGGGAGTGAAGATGGCCCCTTGTTGTTTGGTCGTGTCTTCGGTCCAAGTAGGGTCGATGACGAAATCTGCTGGCTGATCAACCAAGACGAGCTTTTCAATAAGCTTGTGAGAGCCGGGGTACTGGTCCCAGAATGCCCATGTGATGGAACAGCCCATGGAATGTGAGACAATAGTAACATCTTTCAGGTTGAGCTGTGTGATGAGGTCGTTCAAGTCGGCTGCGAACCGGGTGACGCGATAGCCGAAATTTGGCTTTGAGGACTCGCCATGGCCGCGCATATCATATGTCGTGACTCTGAAGCCGGCGGCGGCAAAAAAATCTACCTGCTTCTTCCATACCGAAGCAGCCTGTCGCCAGCCGGTGATGAAGAGCATCGGCTTGCCAAGTACTGGCCCTTTTTGACTGTAAGAGAGGCTGACGCCATCTCCAACGTTGATAGATCCAGTTGCCATGCTTCCAATTGAAACGGAAATAGTTAGGGGGAATGCGAAGAGGAGCTGGAGGGCAGAGATGAGGAGCAACAGGACTTGATTTAAAGGCGCAATCGAGTCACCCAAGGACTGAAACAATGTATGTCGCAGATAAATGGAAGAGTGATTAGGACCCAATAAACAAGCACGACAAAGATAGTTATTAATACAACCGACGTCTATCCGCGAGTGGGATAAGATGCATTTAAACTTGCACGTACAGTCTAATCAGGGTGGTAAGTGGGTTATAAGACCATTCAGCAAGTGAGCTAGCTGACCCATAGAACCTACGTCTTGCGGTGAAACTCATTAGCTCTTAGCCTACCCATAAAAATAGAGCCATTGCGGACGTAGCCCAACGGAATAAGACCACAATAGCTGGCAATGCGCTCGTCCAGGGTAGTATTACTACGTAAACTATTACAGGGACTACGGACTCCCCCTGTTACCAGCTGTATCCCTGTCTCTCGAATCCTTCGTTCTGAGAGCGGGTATTAGTGCGAAACTTTTTTATGCTCCTCATAAGACAGGTTAAACCACCTCCTTCATTGAGTAGCTCTAATCAAGTGTGTTGTAGCTTAGCTTAACTTTTAGAGAGGCTGGCTTAACTGGACTTGACTGACTTGGGTATATTATGATCCTAGTTTGGCTTGCTAGCTGAGGCTTTTCATAGTGAAGATATGAAGATATATAGTGATAAGAATTACTGATATGATCTACTAATAAGATGAGAGATACGTAGAATGACTTTTGAGTCGTGAAAAGCACTATGTATCGAATCCCAGTATACCCGTGCGCCAGATGTTGAATAGCCTAGAGCCACCTGTAAACATTCCTAACTAGCCCTAGGTAGCCTCAAGAAATCCGAGCCGGTTGCTGGTGGGAGTAAGTCTCCGACGGTTAGAACGGCCTTTCCCGATATTAAGATCGTCACTGAGCTCCATCCGTTGGCGATCAGATCATGCAACAGTGGATCAGGGAATAACTGGGCTTACAAGCACTTGAACTAAACTATTCGATTAGCAACCATGTTATTACAGCGGAGCAGCCGTTAAAAATGTCTTCTAGTGTAGCGTAAATCATGTCTCGTCCGTAGCTTCCTGGCGTCCAAATGTACCCAGGCTCTTCCAAGCCCAGAGAAAAGCCACAAGAGTTTAACAAGCTGTGGACAAAGGCAGAAATCGCACATAATGAAGAGACTTACTTTTTTATCTCTTTAAGGGTGCTAAGGCGCAATAGAGGTACCGAAATCGGCCTAGTCCAATGGTCTTACACAAGATTGAACATAAATATGCTGCCACGCCAGTTCGCTGGAAAAAGAGGTACCGCTGATCATTCGCTTGCTGATCGTGACCTCAGCCATCACTGTTTTCCCCTGGTGAGGCTGGTATCTGCGGCGCGTATAACAAAACTGGAGCAAATGACCCATAAATACCTGTTCGTGTACTTATTTTATCAGTATCAACAAGCTATGATCCTTTTTGAATCCTTAGGTATTAAGATAGCCCGGTTTTGGTTGCGAGTTTATCCGCCTACACGGGAGGTTCAACTTGACTTTGAAAGCTAAGTCTTTCCCAAGCCTCTTGAGTACAGTGTTGAGTCCAGTCGTTTTTATTTCTGATAACCTTAGTAGCAACGCTCATACGGCGAGATAACTAATTACATTCTTGTTGATACTTCTCTGGTGGTAAAGGTACGGGGTAAGGCGTTGAAACCCTTATGGCTCTTGCCTACTGCACAGTGTTAAGGCCCCCTGCTATTTCGTAACCCCTTAATTTTCAAGCCCAAGTCAAGCGAATTGAGACACGGCGGTACGGTAGACAACCAACAGCCAAAGGCAGGGTTTTGCCTGCTTCGTTACAACTACCGTGGAAGAACCGATCCAGGGATCATGCCTCGCCGACTTGCCACTCACTTTTCCCGTATATGAAGACGGGAGCCCCAAGACTCATCCCCGAACAAATAAACACGGAAAGAAACACTCTCACTCCATCACGATGGATGATGTCACTTACTTCTCCAATGCAAACATCGGCAGCATTCTGATTGCGCCGCATGCCGCTTTCAGTGGCATTGCTACTATCTTTGGTGGCCTGCGTCTCTACACCACACGAACCATTACGAAGACAGCGTGGACTATTGATGAGTATGTCTCCATAATAGCTCTGGTAAGAACTTAACGTGTACGGTATCTATATAATCTGTGACTAATCTTATCTTTCACCAGGTGGCAAATTATATTATGCTTATCGCAGAATGTGTTGGTTTGTCTCCACCATGCCTCTCCATGTTGAATGGCACTGACTCTTGCAGGTGTGTCCCATGGTCTAGGATCAAATATGATCAAGATTCAAAATGATTTCTCTGGCGGTGTTACAAGCTTCCTAAAGGTAAGCGTCGATCTACTTCAATCTCTCAATTTTATCACGATTTGATCATGTCGATTATCTAACCACGAAGCGATAGTCCATCGTCGCTATCGAATGCGCATATGGCATAGCATGTCCTTTATCCAAAGCAGCTGTTCTAGCTATGTATTACCGCATCTTCTCAGCAGCAACCCCACTCCGTTACTCTACATGGGTGATCGCATCTATGTTAGGTGGATGGGGAATTTCTGTCGTGCTAGTTAGCAGTACGTCGCCCAACAACTTGCTTTTCGTATCCCTCGGTCAAAGGGAACTTCGCGGTAGACCAATGTCGAGAAGTCCTTGCTAACTTTCCATGTTCCAGTCTTTAGCTGCAATCCGGTCCATGGCTTTTGGGACCAGACTATACCAAGCAAATGCATCGACTCGACAAAGTTTTATATCGGGATCACGGTTCCCAACATCATCTTTGACTTCCTCACTGTTGCTCTTCCGGTCCGTGAGGTTTGGAAGTTGCAAATGGGGAGAGACAAGAAGTGGGCTCTTACTACTATATTCTTACTCGGTGGCACGTAAGCAATTTGTCGCCAGTCAAGATATATGTGATACATACGCTAACAAAGTCATGTTCTAGTGTCGTACTTGCCTCGTTCGCGCGCCTTGTCCTCTTCTTGATCTATCAACCCGGTTCAGGACCCAACGGAAATAATATCAGCCAAACTGTCCTCTTCCCACACACAGCGTCTGCCATCGAAACTTGTCTGGCCTTGATCGGAGCCTGTCTACCGCCCTGTGCACCGCTTCTGAAGCGCATGCTGCATACTGTGACTAATACTGTATCCCATGACATAGGCTCTGGAAAGCCAGATGATAGGAACAACTTGAGCACGAGAATCACCGTTGGCAGTCTTGGAGCCACTCCGAAGCGACACCGGGATAACAAAATTCAAGGCTCTTTTGAGCGCCTTGACGATAATGGAAGCCTCCAGGGCTCAACCGATGGCTTATATGTTATTGAACATGACAGGAGGTATAATCAGACACATAAAAAGACAGGAAGGAGGCATCAAATACGTGTCCAACGTGAAGTGCAGGTTGAGAGAACTGACGATGATGGGTTGCACGGGAACCAAGGAAAAGGTATTCCATTGAGGAATCTTTAATAGCTTCAGTGTTGTATATTGATAAACATGTGTTTAATATACCTTCACTCTGTTTAGGTTCTGCAGTTGTAAGTCGTGATGTGCAAGTAAATTTTTGGCTACTAAATTCAAATACAATCAGGTTCATTCGTGGATTGAGCTTGGAGCCTGGAAGTTAATTGTGGAGGTCAAGAATTAAGCGACTTGAATGAATTCAGTTGAATCCAGGTCTGATTAATTAGATAAGTTTGGTGGCTTAGTTCGTAGCTAAAATAGATATGAATCGCATAAGGCTGCAGTTGCAGGTGGCCGTGCCCTATACGGCAGGCCAAGAAGTCAGACCCAAAGCACTCAAAATAGCCCTCAAGCAGCTATCCCTTAAGAAGCGCAGGGCACTACGCCAAGAGGCTGAGAGCCTCGTAGCTGCAGGGTTCGATACCATGAAGTGTGTCTATATCATGTATCAAGGGCTGAAGAACGCTGCAATACCGGCAACTAATGGTTGCTGTCAGCGAGGAGTCATAGCGTAATGGTACTTTCATGATTGATTTCTATCCGTTGTATTTAAGTCCTATCTATAAATATGTTGAACATTGAGACGTAGGCTGCTATAGATCAATCGAATGATGCATGTAGATGTCCAATCAAGCTATAGTAATTCAAGATGCACGGATTTGCGTCTATTTAGTTGTGCCCGCATGTACATTTGCTGACTTTTCCTTGTGCAGCCTTGCCTGACGCGATAGTCTCTTTGTCATATGATGTGACCGCCTCCCACTCCTCTTCTGCCGAAATGTACTTTCTACGAGAAGCCACCTCGGCTTCGAATCCCTTTTTCACTTTCGCCGCCAACTCGTCGTTGTCGAGAAACTTCCACGCCGCCCTCGCCATACCTGAAGCAACAACGAGGGTCCTTTCAAACGCGAATGGCGTCCCAGCAACAGCCGTGAAACCAATCGTGTGGTTTGTGACACCGTCAGGTGCACCAATGTCATAGTTGGGGTGGATAGCGGGCACGACAAAGCAGACGTTGCCCTGGTCGGTAGCTCCAGCCCGGATCTCTTTGGTCTGCAGGTCATAGTTCATGGGCACACCAAGGTCGGCGATCTCAGCAGCAAACATTCCACCCAACTCGGGGTTAGGTACCATAGGCACATAGCTTATCCGCTGGCGCACCGTCATGTCGCACTCGGCTGCGGCAGTACTTGCTTGGAAGCATGCTATAACCTTGTCCCGCAGGGCCTTGATTCGATCCATGGTAGGCGCCCTTACGCCATAGTCGACTGAAGTGTCATCGGGAATGATGTTATTCTTCCTTCCTCCTTTAGTAATGAAGCCATGTACTCTTTCAGTCGGGCGCATGGCATGTCTCATCATGCTCACATGGACGTATCCGCCCACAATGGCATCGAGTGCATTGTGACCATCCCACGGGTATGCAGCAGCATGGGCTGCTTTACCCTTCACGTTAATCTCAAACGAAGAGATTCCAACATGGGGATTGTAAATGATGCCATTTCCTGGCTGCTTCGAAGGATGGGCCATGAAGCATGCGTCGACGTCTCTGTACGCTCCACGCTCCACGAGAACTGCTTTACCGCCACCACCTTCCTCGGCTGGAGTACCAACGAGTCGGACGCGTCCGGGGCGCCCAGACGCCTTGAGCACTGCGGCTACAGCGATGAATCCCGCGAATGACCCCGACATGATGAGATTGTGTCCACAGGCGTGCCCAATATCTGGAAGGGCGTCGTACTCTGCATTGAAAACCACGACTCGACCCCCACTGCCGTATTCCGCCTCGAAAGACGTGTCTAGCTCGTAGGCATGTCGCTTAACAGCAAATCCCAGGTCTTCAAGAGCTTGGGTGATGGCGTCGTGCGCATAATACTCCTGATAGCAAAGCTCTGGATGGTCGTAGACCTGTTGGCATAAAAAGTTAGAAGACTGTACAAGGAGAGAGAGAGCTTGGTTGAGCGTGTGCAACTTACGTCCAGGTTCAGCTGATTGAGTCTAGTCTTGGCATCATCAATGGTTTTTTGGATGATGCTGTTAGGCTCTAACTCGTTGATGGCTGCCATGGTGAAAAGTGTTATGAAACGAAGATGGAGCGTTGGAATCCGTGGTAATCGAGATGTGGATCATGGAACAAGCTCGGGATCCTTTAGAATATATATTGGAGTATAGTCTTCGGCACCACGGTTGCTGTCCTCTATCTTGTGAGGTTTTTACTTTTACCACAACCAAAAAGAACTAACCGACGTCGAATCAGTGTCCATTTGTGAAATCGGGTGCGGGTACCCAATCATGCTAATTGACAACTCCACAGACTTGACGCCTCACCAGCGATGGAAAACACCCCAGATAGCACACCACCACCCGATTGGTCTAATTACCCGATGGTGTCTAGGCCTATTCCACGAAAAGCGGATGCTGGACCTTGATATCAATGTAGACAAGGAGATAGGCCCAAATTAGCGCAAGGCCTTATCGCTCTAATTTTTGACTGTCGCACTACGCACGTCTCCCCAGAGAGAGATGCTTGAAGTCGTTATCGGCCGCGTCGTGAGACCCGAGGTCGCGTGCGACAACCATACTCCAAGATATCGATGCGATACACCGTTGATGGTGTAGACTAGACTGTTCTAATGGAAGTTTATACACGAAGATAACAAAGATTCCGTTGTCTTCAGAAGATAAATTGAAGGGATAGAATAATATAACAGCGGGAGTTCTTAGCCTCGTCTCCTTGCAACTCACAACTTTCCAACGCAACATTATCTTCACCTAGCTTTCCCAGCAACATCATTCACAATGTCAGACTTGAACAAAATCCCTTCTGCACAATCTACCTCCAAGCACAATACCGACAATGCCATTTCCGAACATGACGGAGAGACATGGTCTATAGAGGAAGAAGCAAAGGTGGTACATAAGATCGATTGGCAGTAAGAGCAATTCCATGTCTGAAGCTGCAAGTCTTCCCATCTCACGATTCGATAGCCTCATGCCACTGATGACCGTCGCCTATATGCTTCAGTTCCTTGACAAGGTCACGCTCAACAACGCCTCTATCATGGGCATCCGGGAAGATCTTGTAAGCCAGGAGTGTGAGCGAAATATTGGAGGAAGCCCATGACTGATGAACACACCAGCATCTCACAGGACTTCAGTACTCATGGGCAAATAGCCTTTTCTATTTTGGATATCTGGTTGCGGCTTATCCGGCTTCGATTTGTCTCGCAAAACTTCCCCTGGCAAAGTTCATTAGCGTCTCCATGTGAGTACCCCTTGTCACTCTATAAGCAAAGGAGCGCAAAGAAGCATGACTGGTTTCGTGAGACTATGCAAAACACTAGACTAACGTAGGATGCTAGCATCATCTGGGGCATCATTCTAGCTCTCCATGCCGTTCCTAAAAGTTTTGCTGGTCTAGCTGTTCTGCGATTTATTCTAGGCGTATTTGAGAGTGTTATAAGCCCTGCTTTCAGTCTCATCGTCTCTATATGGTACAAGCAAAGCGAACACGCTTCTCGTCATAGCATCTGGTTTGCCGGAAACGCCTGCGGATCTGTTGTTGGATCCTTTGTAGGCTTCGGCGTCGCTCATTTTACGGCCTTCTCGCCGTGGAAGCTACTCTTTATCTTATATGGCGCCACCACAGTCGTATGGGGCTGTGTCCTCCTGTTATTCCTCCCTGAAGCGCCTGCTAAAGCTCGGTTTCTAAACCACCAACAGAGACAGATCGCTGTCAACCGTGTAACATCTTTCCAACTGGACCAATCGCGCAAGTATGACACAGATGAAATCAAGGAAGCCATTCGCGATCCACAGGTATGGCTATTGGCATCTTATGCCTTGCTCACCTGCTTTGGCAACGGTGCCTTGACTGCTGTAAGTACCAGCCATCCGCCCCTAGGGTTATCTTTAACAGGTGCATAGTTTGGCAATATTGTGACCAAAGGCTTCGGGTTCAACACATTCAACACACTTCTTCTGCAACTCCCAAGTGCAATTACAACCATCTTCTGCGTCCTACTTTCTGGCTGGCTGGCTGGAAAGTTTCAGCAGACAAGAACCTACATCATCGCCTTTTTCTTACTTCTCGGGATCACCGGTGCTATTATGGTACGACAAATTGATGCTCACAATAAGGTCGCACGCTTGGTCGGGATGGTGCTCTTCGCCAAATTTACCTGCGTCTTTCCTCTTGTTATGTCTCTCAATGCCTCCAATATTGGAGGACAGACAAAGAAGACATTTGCCAGCGCTATCTTCTTTATGGCATATTGTACCGGCAACATCGCCGGGCCTCAGGTCTTTATTGCCAGCGAGTCTCCAAGTTATCCTACCGCTTTTGCAACAATGATCGCGACCACAGGTGCGGCCGTCATTGCCATCATCGGTCTTCGATTTCTGTTGATTCGACGGAACAAGAAGCGCAATGAAGAGTTCGGAGTCCCACAACTAGAGAGTTCGATGACCCTCACAGACAGCCACCTCACAGACTTTCAACGACAGACCACATTCAGGTACAAGTACTAAGTGCTGGTGTTGAATGTAAACGGATTTTCCATAACTATGTCGAACTCGGTATGCCCGTGTGGGCTTGGCCGCGTACGGCGTGGAGAGCCGAGTACATCATTGCCGCAGCTGTTCAATCCTTTGTCTCCCCGTTCTATAGCAAGATACACGAACGATCCAGGTCAATATGACGAGTATATAGAATTCACCATTCTCTCCATCAGATAGTCCTACCACTACATCACAAATTTGACAGCATTCAATCCCCACAATAATGAAACTTGTAACTTAATTTCCCACGTTGGCTATCGTCAACGTGTGTAACGCCCAAAAGAAGTCTTCGCCATAGTACACTTATGGCTACAGGCGCCATTGACAGTATAGTAAATCACCGACAAATGCCATTCTCAAGGATGCTACCGAAATCACAACCGGTGGAGGATGGGAGGCCTGCGTGGGAGACGTCTTGGCTTGGAATTGCCTGTCTATGTCCCAGTCATGGCATGCTACTAAATCCTGGTAGTTCGGGTCTTTGATCCACCGTCGGCTCCGCACGTTAACTCAGATTGCGGATTGTGTACGCGGCCGTCTTATCGCATTGTGAGTCTTAGCGCTCATACAGCCTCTAGTATCACGGCAATTTCGTCCAATCAAGAGGAGAGACGCGATGTAGGCAAAGATAAGCATACACTGTTGCGCTTTTGGCTCTAGGGCAATACTCAAACTGCGGCTATTCTGTGCTGTGTCGCCCATCCAACTGTCGAGAGGATCTCGTCTATTCTATCCAATAGGGCTAAGCGGGAAACGAGCTCAGGGAAGGTCAACGCACGTATAGGTAGTCCGCCTCGTATCAATACAGCGAATCCGAGAATAGATGCACAGCTCAGCTTTTCAAACCCTTTCATTGACATCTCATCTACCATTGTCTTGCTGTTAGCACCACACCGAAATCAACATGGCCTCTTTTGACATAGAAGCCGTCGCAGCAGAGCTGACCACGAACGAGAAGGTCACATTGACTGCAGGTAAGTCGAACCCACGCATTACAATCTCTCGACGTACCCTGTCTAAATGAAATGGCAATGACTACGCAGGGCTTGATTTCTGGCACACTTGTCCCATTCCAAGGCTGAATATTCCGTCGATGCGAATGTCAGATGGTCCCAATGGTCTTCGCGGCACCCGATTTTTCAACAGCGTGCCGGCAGCGTGTTTTCCTTGTGGGACAGCACTCGGTGCGACATGGGACGTCTCAATGATGCAAACAGTCGGAGACCTGATGGCTAAAGAGGCTCGCTCACGCGGAGTACACCTCATTCTTGGGCCTACCGTGAATATGCTGCGCTCTCCTCTCGGCGGCCGGGGTTTCGAAAGCTTTAGTGAGGATGGTGTCTTGTCTGGAAAACTCGCGGCCGCCCAGATTCATGGAATACAGTCGCAAGGTGTGGGTGCTGCACTGAAGCATTTCGTCTGTAATGACCAAGAGCATGAGCGGAAGCTCGTCAATGTTGTCGTAAGTGAGCGGGCGTTACGAGAGATTTATTTGTTACCATTTCAAATCGCTATTCGTGAGGCAGACCCCTGGGCTATCATGGCGGCTTATAACAGAATCAACGGTATCCACGTCAGTGAAGATTCAAAATTTCTCCAGCACCTCCTGCGTGAGGATTGGAACTACAAAGGAATGACTATGAGTGATTGGTAAGTCATCGGTTCGTCTCTTAGTTCTGCGAAGTATACTCACTTAACAAGGTTTGGGACTTATTCGGTCTCCGAAGCTCTTAATGCTGGCTTAGATATGGAGATGCCGGGCCCAGCGATTTGGCGCACAAGGATCGTTCAGCAAGCTTTACGAGCGGGGAAAATCTCAAAGTCCACACTGGATAGTCGGATTGGATACATCTTGGGCATGGTGAAGCATGCCATTGAAAGTGGAATCCCTGAAAATGCACCAGAAATTCCGAATGATTGTCCCTCGACCACGAAAATACTGCGAGACGTTGCAGCATCAGGGCTGGTTTTGTTGAAGAACCAGAACAACATCCTACCATTTCAACGAGACAAGACAGTAAGATTTCCTTGCGCACGTTCTTTTTGAAATTTGCTGACTAGTGAAAGGTGGCCATTATTGGTCCTAATGCAAAGTCGACATCACACTGCGGGGGCGGATCAGCAGGCTTGCGGCCATATAGGCTGGTAACCCTTTACGAGGGCATCAGCAAGTTATGCATAGCTTCTAAGTATGCAACTGGAGCACACACTTTTCGAAACTTGCCGTTGCTTAACGGCAAGTTGAAGACCAAAGGTGGCAGAAGTGGATTCTTGATGAAGATCTACAAAGATCCACCGACTTTGGAATCCCGCCTGTGCGTGGATGAAATTCTACTTGACGACACAAACGTTAAACTTCTGGATTACCAACATCCGAGCATCCCGGGTTTTCTGTTTTGGGCCGACCTTGAAGCTGTTTTCACGCCTGAAGAAGATGGCGAGTATCAGTTCGGTGTGACCGTCCTTGGCACCGGGCAGCTTTTTATAAATGGCAAACTCGTTGTCGACAACCTTACATCTCAGGAAGTTGGTGACAGTTTCCTAGGAGCTGGTACTACAGAGAAAGTAGGGACCGTTCATATGAAGTCTGGCGTTGCTTACAGCATGCTTCTCCAGTTTGGTACCCGTCCCACCCAGACTGTCCTGGCGCCTGGATCTGTGTCCATGGGTTCAGGTGGGTTCCGATTGGGTGGGGCGCGAATCTTGAATGTAAGTGATGAGATTGAGAAAGCTGTCTCTATCGCCAAAGAATGCGATCAGGTGGTGATCTGTGCTGGTTTGAATGTTTGTTTACTCCCTATCTTCACACCACGTAACGTCCGGCTCTAACAATTGTTCAGTCCGATTACGAAGCCGAAGGAGGTGATCGTACAGATATGGATCTACCTCCAAGTACAGCAGAGATGATTTCGGCAGTCGTCGCAGTGAATCCAAACACGGCTGTGGTCATCCAATCAGGTACACCAGTGACTATGCCCTGGGCATCCCAGGCACCGGCTATCCTCCAAGCCTGGTATGGAGGAAACGAGAGTGGCAACGCTGTAGCAGATGTGATCTTCGGTTCTGTGAACCCTAGTGGGAAATTGCCATTGTCCTTCCCCATTCGCAACGAAGACAATCCTGCGTTTTTGAACTACCGATCTGAACGCGGGCGTGTCATATACGGCGAAGACGTTTACATTGGCTACCGCTTCTACGAAAAGGTCAAGAAGGATGTCTTATTTCCGTTTGGTCACGGACTTTCGTACTCAACCTTCGAGCTGTCAAACCTTATTGTGTTAGACGAGGGGGATGGCAACGACTGTGACAAGTCAATCACTGTCATTGTCGTGGTAGAAAACAAGAGCAGCAGAGAGGGCTCAGAAGTTGTGCAGGTCTATGTTCAACAGCAAGCGCCTTCCATCAACCGACCACCCAAAGAGTTAAAAGGATTCACCAAAGTTACGGTACCGCCCCGATCGAGCCGGAAAGCAAAGATCTGCTTCTCGAAGAGAGACGCAGCAAGCTTTTGGGATGAGGAAAGGAACATGTGGATCATGGAACAAGATTCATATCGTGTTCATGTTGGAAATAGTAGCGCAAATGCTGTGTTGAGCGCGGAATTTAAGGTTGGGAAAACAACCTGGTGGAAGGGTCTTTAGTGTTGGGGACAACATGCCATGTTTAAATTTGAAATGTAAACTTTACGGGCAAAGAGTCAAGAGAAGGAGCTCCAACTAGATAGGTCGATGAATTGGAGGCCTTAAGTCCATCCTGAAGGACGATTTTGACGGTTGGTGGATGATTTTTTAAGTATACTCGCTCCTGTTTTCCAATGACTGCATCGTCGCGCCCTGATCGGGCTAGAGGCAATCCAGGCGCTTGGGGCATGTACTGGCAAATTGGAATGCATAAACCGGAAAGATTGACCTTCACAAATGCGCATAATGATGACCGCAGTTGTATCTTAGATAAGTCTTGCTTTACAACCACCTAAAGTGAAAGAAAGAAGTCGGTCGTAAGAACGATAGAAAAGACAGTTTATTGCCATCTCGGAGGCGTTTCAACCGATGCCTACACAATTGCCTTCCAAGCTGCTTGGCGATTGGACAGTTCGCCAGCCGACAATTGGACGATACAGTGTGTTGAACACAAAAGAACGAGATGCCGAGTTTTGCCTCAAAGTAGAGAGCAGTAAGACTGTGGCGCTCCTACATGACGGTTTGCAAGTTTTGACGGAGAATGATCAGTCAGGACTACGGAGTGTCGAGCCTGCAAACATTTCTATTGAAGCAATTTTCATGTGCTATTTACCCATGGGCAGAAATACTTCATGGCGCTCAGATGTACGCCTAGACAGTATCCAAGACAAAACGCGGATGGGTCCGAAGCCTCTGACCAAAGGCTAGGAATGCAATTGCCAGCGGAACGCAACCCAGCAGAATAAACCCCAGCAAGCTACTGCCCCAGCCGACTCCCAAGCTGTGATACATGCTCTGGCCACACAAGGGCAAAAGGGCACCTCCAATACTCCTCAAGACCAAGTTCGCAGCTGTTGCACTAGCCGCATACTGGGTATACGCGTCAACTAGATACGTGCTGATAGGCAGAAAACAAGTGATAACACCAGCGCCGACTAGGCCCAGGCCAAAGACTGGCGCAACCCACATCACCTTATACCGGGCGGTCCAGCCGTACCAGAACAGGCCAAATGACATCAAAAGGAGACCAACCACGAGAGGCGGTAGGCGATATTCCGGTTTCGGCTCCCGCCCCTTGGCTAGGCGTTTCAAAATTGGATCGGACACCATGCCAAAACAAGTCACACCAACGACTTGGCCAAGACCCGGGCCAAGATATACAAGCACCACGTTTCCAGGGGGGAAGCCATATTGCTCCTCGAAGATATCCGTGATTGTTGTAAACAGGAGATATAGGGTACCATAAACGATCGCAGATATGACTGAGAGCGCGAAGACGGCTGGCATGGTAAAAAGCATCTTCGTGGGTCGGATGATGGACGGCAAAAACAGGTCCCGTGACGATTTTTGTGAAGCTGATACTGCCCGGAGATTCTCGTTGCCAGTCGATTCGCGCAGACGCTGTGCCTTCCTTGCCAGTATTTTCGGTGCGTATGTCTCCTTCTGTAAGACAAGACTGAGGATGAATACTGCGGCCGTCTGAAACAAGGTCGGGAATGATCAGCAGAAGTCTTTTTCTCGTACTGGCGTGTAGACCTACCACTATGCAAAGAAACCAGAAGTCCCATGTCCAGCCTAGGGTTGTGGACAGATAGCCTCCTGCGATTGGACCAATGGCAGGCCCGAAGAGGATGGGAAGAGTCCAGATTGCCATTACCCTTCCGCGACGCTCACGAGCAAACATATCTGCCACGCTACCAGGCCCAAGGGTTAGGGGGCATGATCCCGCGAGCCCCGTAAGCAGGCGAAAGACAATGAGCATTGCCCAGTTGACGGATCTTGCACATATGATGTTAAAGACAATGAACAAGAATGTCGACATGTAGTACAGTGGCAGCCTTCCATAGAGCTCGCTCAGCGGCGCGATCATGAGTGGGCCAAAAGCATAGCCCAGTAGGTAGATGGACACCGCAAAGGATTCTAACGTGTCGGCCGTGACACCGAGATCGGTTTCGACAAGGGAAATGCTTGGTGCAAGCATTGAAGAAGCGAAAGGGCTATTTCCGGTCAGTTGATCAACGATCTAAGTGTTTTTGGTGTGTTTTTCACAAATACGAACGTAAGGAGAGTCAAGCTGGCAAGTAAGACGACCATGGCCACTTTCTTGGAGAGACGCCAGTTCTGGGGGTTCTCAGGATCATCTGGCCCGTCCCAGTCCACCAGGTTTTGATCTTTTTGGGAGACATTTTCGTCCTTTTTCCCTACCATTGTCCCTTCACCCTTTTCAACGTCAGATGTATCGACTTCCGATGAAGTGTTAGGTCCCAAGATCGATGGCTGTTCTGAGGCTGCCATCTGAACCTGAGATGCCGTCGCTTCGAGCTTTTTGGGCATATTGTCCGTTTCTATGGTTTATCAAGGGATGCAATTACTTGCGGAAAACAAACAGGCAGACGGAGGTGCGGAAGCGATGGTGTGAGCTTTGTAAAGAAACAGTGTTGACCAGTGATACCATCTCGAGCTACAACGAACGTATATATGCGCTTCGCGGAATGCTGATTTGACAGGACTACTATTAGTGAAAGTAGTCATGGACTCGGCGTGATTCTGACGAAAGAAGCCGACTTCGACCCGGGGGCCATGTCGGCCTGGCTTTGCCGATGGCTCTGTCTTCACCTGTGGCCCTTGGATAGAGCGAAGCGGCTGGCTTATCGGATGGCGGGTCGTTGTGTCTGGACCAATCAACAAGCAGTGATTAATTATGGGTGTTTCTCCAGTTTAGAAATAGAATGAAGATCGAGGCGAAAGCCGTATCGGAGCTTGACAAAGAAATTTCCCAGCCACCTACGGATACTTTGGCATAGCTTCCCCGCTTCCCGCTCCGCTTCGGCAAATCTGTCCACAGACGAGCATCTATTGGAGACTCCCCTTCAATAGTCGTTAGCCTCGTCCTTATCGGATAGCTGATTGTGTCTTGCCTGCCATTGGGTGTATTTGCCGGGTAGCAGACAGCTGCGTTGTACTTATCGCGGGGCCGATTGTGTTCTCCCATTGGATGTATTTGCCGAGTGGCAGGCAGATCGTATCAATTAGGAGATAGTTCATGGTAGGGACAAGGGCCAGTGATTGTAGCCTGACAAGAATTACGTCTTCAACGTGCAAGTACAAATTATCATATCGAAACATAACGCACCTAAGTAGACGCGTTCCTGGACTGCTCTTTGCCTCCCCCGTCGATCCTAGAACAAGCCAAAATCTTGGCCTTTGCCATTCCGTCTGTTTTCCTTGAGCGGCACGCCATTTCACATGAACTTCCGCCTTCTACTGCCACGATGTTGCCTCCATCAACATCATATTGAAATTTATTACGAATGATGAGAAAGGCAGCACGCTTTCAACAGGTGATGCCATTCTGCCGGTGCTACAACAGCACGGCAGCTACGTTCGTCCAGGCTCAGTTCGGCTTCATCATTGAAAATGGTATTGCAAGTGATTTCGGTCTTCATCTCCCAGAGGTAGATACACCAGTGAAGTTAGTGTGGAAAGTCTACTCTGGTATGTAAAGTGGAGATGAGGACGTCACGGTGTCTGATAAGCTCACGAGTTGGTGCACTGTGTCTTATCACTCACCCTTGGTCTGTGCACCCATTCTCCCCATAAAGATCGACTCGGAGGCCCCATTATCTCACACATTCCCTTCCGTTCTCTCGCACGCACTCCACATCGGCACAAGGAATCATTCTGTCATCAAAACGCTGACTTTGCCCATGTTTGAGGACCCCTCTCAGTCGCCTAGATATATGCGTCGCTTATAACGTTTGTCGGTTTTTAGGCTGCCTGAAAAGTCCACAGTCCTATTCATGCCAAAGCGACGGGCGCATACGTCAAAGTAGTGGTAACCATGGAGGTTGAGAATGAACGGCAAGCCTTGGTGGTGTCATCCCCACAAGCAGACCTTCGTGCATCAATACCAAAGCGGAGATCCAAACGAGGATGTGTGACCTGCCTCACAGCAAAAGTGAAATGCTCAGAGACGCAGCCAACGTGCATGAGATGTTCTCGACGGAACGTCATTTGTGTGTGGAGAGAACGAGGTCCATCACTCCACCAACGTCGTCGTGGCCATGGACCTATGAAACATAGGACGTCATTTGTTCCAGCTCCCATTATCAAGGCTCGAAGCAGCCCTGGGCTTGCTCCATCATCAACACCTCTCCCGCAGGGGTTGTCATCTCCGCCGCAGTCTTTGTCAACAAACAGCCAAACACAGTCATCTGCATCCGACTTTAGCAGAGCGTTGGAGTTCATGGACACTTCTGGATTGACTGGCATTGATATCCATGCCTGGTCAGCTTCGCAACCACGCACAGCTTCAGACTCGGATTTTTTTGATTCAGCTGCTTGTTCGGAATTAGCCATGATTCCCATGCCACTCGGACTGACTACCGGGATCCTGGCAGATTTGCCACGTTCTAGCACTGATGGGTACGCGCAATCAGTGGGTGATTCCGACAAGGCCAAGGACGACACGCAGGACTTGGAAGAGTTCTCACACACACAAGAGGATACGTCAGACTTGGCCCATTCTCCAATAGACGAGACATCGGTTGTGCATTCATTCCCAAAGGTCACAACCATCAAAATTCCCTCATGTCTTCACTCTACCTACTCTTATCTGCCTGATCCTTACGTTCAATGCACATTACCCCAGGCTTTCTCGGGTTCATTTCTTTCTGGTCTTGGCCCAGAACCTGGCGCCATGCACCACTATCAGACTGTGTTAATGAGGACTTTCGAGCCAAAGACATCTTCATACAATGTGCTAGGTGTCCTCTTGTTCCTTGGCAGAGACAGTCTCACAATTATGCACCTGATCATTAGTGCCTCGCTTGCACAACTCTCTCAATTGGGGGGCGATGATGACCTCTGGAGTTGTGGGAAAACTCACTTCCACTTAGCCTCGCAACGCCTGAGCTCCGGTTTCGATAACCTTTTTAAAGACCCCCAAGCCACTATGGTGACTTTCTGGCTTATTCAGTTCATACTTAGCACCATCTGGGGAGAGCAAGGTAAAAACAAGATGAGAACACTCAGTACGTCTGTTGCTAATTATGTGCGGACACACAACGTCCTACGATCTTACCATCGAGTCGATATTGCGGTCATGAATATCTCGCCTGAATTAGGCCTAATGTCTAAGATTCTCATTTGGTTTTTCTATGCCGATGTGGAAGCTGAGTTCTGCAGAGCTGGTGGGGATTATGCTGTCCTCTTCTCCAGCAACAGGAACTTAGCCAGAAATATTTACGAAACTTCCACAAGCTGCCTTGAGCTTTTCTGGCTGCATCTTTATCCTTCTGATGAGAAAGAGGACGACAAGGCCAAAGTTTCTCTCCTGAGACTACGGCTTGAGCTCACATTCATATTACATGACATCAACAAGGCCGTTGAAGAGCACGCGCAGCTAAACACATTCGAGGAGATCGAGAACCGACTCAATATGGTATATAGCTGCCTCACCATGAATAACTATAATATTCCCAGCTAACATATCATCGAAGTTGTCATCGTCACTACTGGTCGCGCTTCACACATCTTTCCACGACGTTGGGCGAGTCAAGGAGCAAGCGACCTTTGTGCTAATTCTTTACCACGCTACTCGTATCTACAACGCTCGCTGCATGATGCATGGTCTGGAGGTTGATAACAAGGGCCATAGGCGTTGCCATGTCACTGCTCTTATAGAACATGCTCGTTTTATAGCTAGGTCCAGGCCAGCGTATGTGAATACATGGCTTCAGTGGCCATTGTTCCTTGCTGGTATTGAGAACGATGACATGGTCCATAAAGACTGGATCATGGAGCAGTTGAAGAGTTCCAAGCTTCTCAAAGTGCTATCGATAGTGCTCATGATCCAGACTGATGGTACAGAGCTACCAATGGACGAGATACGGGACCTGTGTTGGACCTTATCTTAGGAATCTGATAGGCGATTTACAATATGCTAGCAGAGGTGGAGGAGAGTTGAAGCCAAAGACAAAATGCTAACTAAAAAGCCCAACAAGCCCTTTTTGTAAGCCCAGGGATAGTGCACTCTACTTCAGGACATGTGTGATATATCATTAGGTGGGAGGCACATGTCTCAAGGCTAATAACTGTAGTACGTGAAGATGGTAGAGCTCGGAAGCGAGCGGCATGAGAAGAGGAGCAAAAGAGGTAACGCGAACATACTAGCAGAGCACGGTAGCTACCTACGGTAACACCGTTCGGAAGCTCTCGCGTCGTACATCAAGAACCTCTTTTTAGATAGACAGCTCCCAGGAGAAGGATTGTAGCCATCCTGAAAGTTATATCTAGGTCAGTCGCAAACGCTCTCGTACAAAAAGTGTATTTTGTTCCAGGAGTCCTTCATACTGAAGTGACAATAGTTCTGCAAGCGGTACGAAGATAGTAGATTCTAGACCGATCACCAGCCAGGGCTCTATGCGCACGATTACCGGGCTAATATCAAGATCAAGGTTGAAGGCCAATTCCAGGCGCTTCCAAATGAGTACTTATTGCGCACAGCACGTAAGAATAAATAGAGCGGAAGTAACAGCGAGGCGGGTGGCCACGCGGGTATGGTGAGATTAAAATGTAGAGACGGGCGTGTACGCGGCGGTAGCCAAGCATCCAGGCTAGTTATGAACGAGAAAAGCGAAAATAGAAGCGGCACTCATCGGTTAACGACCTGCAACCAATAGGATGAGGATTACAATACCTTAACGACCAGCGATGCTTTTAATGTGACGGATCAGAGAGATTGTGGACAGACTTGGACCAGCAGGGTTACTCATAGATATGAGGGTAAGGGTCAGCCACTGAGATCGTGAATTTAAGGTCTTAGTTTTTCGGAATACGTCAATTAATATGGTCAAAGGGTTGCACAAGGTTACTTACAGCGGTTAAGAAGTCAGTCAGACCGATCGGCTGTCTTCTACATTTACTTACGGCCTTCTGAAGTGTAACAATATAAATGAATTCAAGGTCGTGATGGTTCACTTCTGAGTCACGGCTGACATATGAAGGGAATAAACTAGGAATGGTATATAAAGGCAGTAAACTTAACCCGTTCTAGGCTTATTACTAGTAGGGCTGTAGGTTACAATGTTTAGTATAATATAATAGCACGCCCCTTGATAGTTAATAGTGCGGGTGAGGTCTTTTAGGCTCTGATCGGGCAAGATTTCACTGACTTTAAAAGTGGTTAAAAAGGTACATCCGGCGGGCTTGATATACCCTGTGGGCCTTGCATAAGGCCAAGCTCTTGCTGCCTTCCTATTTCAGCGGCTTATTTAAGCAGGCCAGAAGGGTTAAATTTATGGAAACCTCTGTTAGCTATAGCAAGCTGCTATAAACCTCCTTTTAGGCTGACTTTTAGAAATTAAAGATATTAGGAGAATTGCTACTAAGCTAGTGCCTAAACAAGCAAGATTACTAAGGCCCTTAGCCGCAATTAGCTAGATCAGAAAGAATATATTATATAACTTAAGGTAATATAGTTAATAAGCAAGTATCTTAGATAAGTAAGTATTTTAAAAATCCCAGCCTCTAGACTTTAAATTATATTAAGG